>JAAGKR010000215.1:193381-231735 GCA_011419295.1 Clarias macrocephalus | reverse complement strand
CCCCCCCCCCCCCCCCCCCCGGCATAGCTTTTTTTTTTTTTTCTCCACTAACGAATCTCTCATTGAAGCCGTGCACAAGGAATCTTCTCGTCGGTTCAATCATCGTTTTGTCCTTTCGTCCTCCGTTACATAATCATGAGCCTCATAACTCTTAAGTCACGTGCAGGACGGCACGGGCACGTGTCAAGCGTTAATCGCGCGGCGGTTTCCTTGTAAGGTTTAGCAAGGAAATATTTTGAATATCTTGACCAGTCAAGAGTGTCTGTTCCAATATTTTCCCCAAAGGCGGCGGCCGAATTGCTACCCGTTTCCCGAAGTTAATCTTGAAATAATATTGTTTAATCACTTCTAATAAAACGTGCTTCACCTCGGCGTGCCTGTTAGCTGCCGGATCAGATCACTGTGCTGTAATTGGTGCCATGAAACCTAGGAGTTTTTTTTTTTTTAATTAGGATTTTCTCAAGTTTGTGATACAAATTGTAGACCCACTGGAACTTTGATGTGTTTAACCTCTAAGCCACACGCACACACTCACACACACACATACGCTCAGAGACACCACATGTGCAGCTTCATGACCCTGAATCTACTCTTGAAGCCTGGGACTGGAACCAAACACAAACAACTGAAAATGTCACACGAGGATATTGTTTACATAGCGCTCGGAGGATTCTGTTCTCGTCTTAGATATGAAGTCTTTCATTATTCTCTATACACGTGTCAGGTGTGTGTGCGTGCGTGTGTGCGTGCACGTCTATACGCGTGTGAGGAGTAGATTAATGGACCCATCTCGTGTTTATTATCCAGGGTTGGTGACAGACAGACAGACTGCTTGTAGCCCTGCTGGGAACCTCTGCCCTTCCAGACATGTAGCTGGACCCCCCCCCCCCCCCACCCTCTCCGCCTCCTCCTCCTCCTCTCCATCTTTTAAAGATCCACAATGTTCCAACTGCTCCCTGGGGTCATACTGCCGAGCAAAGGGCATGACCTAGCGCACACATAATTGGCTTTATTTCTCCATCACATCACAGCGCCGCTTTATTGCTTTTATTGTTCGGGATCAAGTGCGAATATCCTTCTTTCAGATGCCACTCGTGATATCCTGAATGCTTAATTAGATTTTCATTTATTCATTTGGCACAGACGCTTTTAATCAAGGTCTACGTCTAGCAGGCTTGGTTGTAGAATTTTGCATGTGTGTGTTTGTCCACTGTGGTGTGTGTGGTTTTTTTTTTTTTTTTTTTTTTTATGTAGTCATATCACTGCTTATGTAAAGACAGTGGATGGTTTTGAAATTGGATCTTCGTTCGACGTGTCTTTCTTTTCTTATGAGGGCGGAAAAATGTGAACAGTGTACCGAGGCAGTGTGACGAGGCGAGCGGGCTTTGGAGACGGGAGTGTGTGGGCTAAGTGAAATGCTATCACTGCGGCGGTGTGTAATTAAGCGTGTGTGTGTGTGTGTGTGTGTGTGTGTGTGTGTGTGTGTGCGTGTTTCTTGTTTTGCAGGAGGCTGCCACGTTTGCGCGCGAGCAAGGCTTCGAGGTGAGTGGACATCGGCTCACATGCACTAAACACATCCTAAAGGATTATTTTTCAGCTGATAATGAAGTTCTTTTTCGGACAGTGATTGATGCGCTATTATACTCCCTTGGCCCCCTCGCAGCAGTCGCCATAGCAACCTGGCAGTCGTCATGGTTTCTTTGTTCAGCCAGCGTTGCCGCTCTCTCCCTCTCTCTCTCTCTCTCTCTCTCTCTCACACACACATGCACACACATCCACACAGATTCTCTCCTCTATTCCCTCACACATTCTCTACTCTGCTCCCTCTCTCGCAGACACACACATACACATTCTCTCCACTGCTCCCTCACGCTCAAACACACACACTCACTCACACACACACACATACACACACACCTCTCCCCTCTCTCCTCTTTTCTGTTATGACGCATTCCTCCCAGGCCTGCACCCAACATCGCCTACAGATGTTATTTATTGAATTTTGAGAAGGCTCTTGGGAAGAAAGAGAGAAGTCCTGAGGGGCAGGCTGAGCGCAGGCTGCGATTGGCAGGTGGCTTTGTTAAGGAGCCCACCTTGTTAGCTTCATTAGGCTATGAGGATTCACTGCTCAGCTGTGGTATTATCCTCAATTATGCAGCGCTCTCGTCCTATCGTACACACACACACACACACACACACACACACACACACACACACACACACACACCTCCTTTCCCTTTCCTCCTCCCTCTGCTCTCCACTCCCTCATAAATACTGGATCACCTCTACTCCAAATATGTAAACAGGGTGATTGGTTGTGTTAATGCATTACATGTTGGAATATTAAGATTTATTAGAAAGTGAATAGGTAAAAGGCGTTAAGAGGATGGAGGGTAAGTGGATGGGTGGGGGGCGTGTTCGCATCCCCCCCCATATCCTGGGCTCGTAAAATGCAAATTCTCAGGGAAAGTAAATGTGAGTTTAGGAACGATATGCTTAAATAATTGAAGTGGCTTATCTTTTTTTCAAGCGCAGAGCTATCCGCCTGAATGTGTTTCTTCTCGGTATGAATAATTGTCTTCACCAGGATCACTCAAGGTGCGATCGACGTGACTGGAATGCAGAGCAGCAGAGTCAGTTAGAGAGAGAGAGAGATACAGGGAAAAAGGTGAGGGCGGGAGAGATGGAGAGTAAGTGCGGAGGGGAGATGGAGAGAGAGAGAGAGACGAGGAAGGGTTGGTGAGCCAGAGCGAGGGAAGAAGAGAGGAGGGGGCGAGGGCTCGCATTGCACACAGTAAATATATAAATGGCAAGCACTGTCACACACTGTGAGTACCTCTTCACTGATGTCATGCACGTCAATTTGATTTAGGGCTCATGAGGAGAAGAAAAAAGAAAAAAAAACTCAAGCTACTTTTTTTTTTTTTTTTTTTTACTTACAAACTCACATCAGCAATCGGACAAGGTGAAATACAAGCGCGTGGGATAAATTTCTCTCGACTAGTATTTCGTCCCCCCCCCCCCCACCATTGATTCCGTGCGCTCTGAGACGTCTCGACACGTCAGCTGCTTTTCCGCCGCAGCTACTCGGGCCAATGGCTAAGGAGCGTTCACACTGACGCCACCAGATTGACTCTTTGTGCTTCACTTCCCAGTGCGTCTCTTCTCTTAAATCTCTACGCAACATGCCACCTATAGCTCCGAACGTCTTACGTATTCATTTTTATGCATGCTTTGTAACATCAGCTGCGGTGCTGTAACATGTTAAAATAAAAATAAAAAAACAGCCTCTAACCAGATCTGCGAGATCAACAGTACCTCTTCCCGGGGGTGTTTCCTCCACGGTGGCCGGGTCAATCGTGAGAAATGAGTATGACATCCCAGACTCTAAAACAAGTGAAAAATCAAACACATCTGTTCCGCTTCTGTCTAATCCCTGTTGCTCAGAAATGGAGGCTTGTTAATAAATCAATTTACATCTCAAGAAGGTAGATAAGAGCATGTTATTTTTCTCCTGTATTGAACCATCATTAGACCGGGCGCTCGCTGTGATCCGATCCTCATCTGTTGTGCTTAAATAGCATTAGATGTTGAATCCGCCGCAGGCTAATTGAATGTTCTGTTGGATGCTGTTCCTCCAACAGATTACAGTGGAGGAGTCGTTTTATTAGCTTTAATATGGATACAGAATCGGGCTCCCCTAATAAGACTGGATATTTTCTCTACCCTCCCCTCCCCACCCCCACTCTCTAATTTTTATTATCATTCTTTTCATGGTTATTAAATGAGGTGATTATCACTGACCACATCCTTAAGGGTTTTTATTAACTGAGAGAAACCACCGAATAGTGGGGCGTTATGGATACGGATAAGCGTAATTAAGTCGTGCTGAATGTTTTTTTGTGGTCGAAGTTTTGCCTGGCCACCTCCTTGATTTAATGAGTAGGAAACCTATTGACTAGCCAGGAGTAGGAAGCAAAATGAATATGATAATATGTCGGAGACCTTGCCAAGGCTATGTGGATAGGGAGTGTAGATAGGCTGCTCAAATCTGGCCATGTGTCGAGGAAATTGTTGCATCGCATTGAAATGTAGAGAAGCACGAAAGCCCTGGCTAATCTCCCCATGTCGGAACAATGCCGAAACGGAGCGCACCGAACAGTGCATTCTTGATCGGTGTGCATTTTTTTGCTACACTTTTGGGCCTTGGATGTGACACCGGCTAGTTTTAAATTCAGCTTGAGTGACAAATTGGCTTGGCGAAATCCTGCAATCCGTTGCAGTCTTACTTAGCTTCTCATTAAAGCCACCCACCTATTCTTCCTTTCCACTTCTGGAACCGTAAACCTCTTCAGGTGTGATTACTCGCTGTGTTTGGGGAAATAATCTATAAACCAACACCGTGTTTCATTAAAGACTCTGTGCCAGTAGAGAAACAACAACCCCAACAACACGGAGGCCCTGTTTCCCCAAGCAGCCGGTCCGAATTCCCCCTAGCATATCCGCCAGCACCTGTTTTCGGAAAGCCTCTCGGCTCTCGCCTTTTCTCACGCTGGTCTGGAGGATCCAGTTTGCACTGTGCCTTGATGGGTTAATTACGAGAGCAGCTCTGACAGCTGATATTCAGATCAAAGTGAACAGACGTCGGAGCTTTTCTCAGTCCCTCAGGCGTATGCTGTGCATTCACGCCCGGCTCTGTGCGGAGATGAGTGTCTGGAGGCAAGGTGGGAAGGGAAACGCAAACAGTCATCACCTACAACGTCTCTGCTCCTCCCTTCCATTAAATAAATAAATAAATAAATAAATAAGAATCTGCTCTGCTCACTAAATGAATTGAGATCTTTAGCCGGGATTGATCAAGAGCGTGACAGAGGTGTTTCTGTCCTGCTAATTAATACCTTACGTTTCCAATAACACTGGCACAGAGCTAAAGAAGAAGAATGGGGAAATGAAACAAGATCTGGAGGCTAGATAAAAAAAAAAACATTGAATAAAAACGGTACTAGCAGCAAACTCTGAGGGACGCCTTTATGCAGCTCAAGCTAGCCATTCTTACAAAACATCTGTTTTTCAGTGTGTGCTCGCCTCAGCCTGAATACATTTAACAGACCTCTCTGCTTTTACAAGCTCAGTGAGTGGCTCTGCGATCAAATCCCTTGCTCTCGCTCTCTCACGCAGACTCCCCTGTGTGTGTAATGAAACACCCCTGGTCTTTTCTCTCTTCTCAGGAAAGAGCTGTTGGACATAGAGTTGCATTTCTGATTTGCATTGTGTTTTTTGGGGGGGGGGGCAAGGGAAAGGGAGTGAAAAATGAAAAAGTAATCTTATCCAGGCATGTCAGACGTTAAACCTGCACTCACCAGCCTTGTGCAGCAGGAAACCCTTCGAAGCTTGTGTCGAATAGTAGCATTAGAGTCTCCGCCTGAATACGTCGCCGCCATTTACCACTCCGTTGGGGGGTGCGTTTGTGCCTATAGCCTTCGTCTGATATCACATTTTGATAGAGTTATTATTTCCCGGTGTGAGATTGTACCTGTCCACCTTGTGTCCCTCCTGTCAGCAGAACCCCATAGACCCACAAGTACTGACACATTTATTGTGCAAGTCAGCTGATACTGTAAAACTAGAACTTTTTTATTGAGCCCATGGAACTGGTAAAAAAAAGAAAAAGAAATTCCGACCAAATTAAACCCTGCAGCCTGGCTCTTGCCTTTGGTCTGTTTTGTCTACTGTGAACGTTTTACAGCCGTCATGATCATCTACTCAGTTTCAGATTCCCTATACAGGGGTGCCAGTCCTAATCGGAGCACCTTCCCCAAAGCAGCCTCTGTTAATGATTACATCCATATTTATGAAGGCACTTTACACCAAGGAAAATCTTTTTGCTGCGTTTCAATTAATACGCTTTGTCACTTATGCCGAAGCCCATGTTTGACAGTTCATTAAATCATTTATGTTGGATTAGTTGCCATTAAAACCACTTTACTTTCAGTTGCTTACCTCGGCTAGCGAGATCAAAGAGTGAAATGGTATTAATTATCCATGCGGCCCTCATACTGTACGCGGAATTGTCTTCGGGGGACAGACGGGACTTGTCCTTCCCACTTTTTCAAAATCTGGGGTTCTCTCGCTTTCCCCACTTCATATCACCCCCACCCCGCACTTCTGAAACAAAAACGACCCCCTTGGTGAACCCATACTGAATTCAATAACTGTTATTTGTTTGTGTAGTGGCAATATCCAGCGTGAGCGTCGATGGGTTCGGCAGCGCTGCAGTAGGTTGATTGAGTCTGGTCTTTAGCATGCTAATTAAGGTTGGCCGGGCTACGCAGAAAGCCGAGTGTTTTTCTGTAGGTGCAAGAAGGGGGCTGTAGAGGTGTGGAAGCAGCTGGTTCTGCCTGGGAAAACGCACACACTCCTCCATTTAACAAAACTGTCAGGGCCTGCTGGCCGCCATGGCCAAGCAGCTTCTCCTCTCTGCTCCTGGCACGGGCATGAGTGGACATGTGACAGACTCTGAGCATTGGCAAGGCCTTACTGCTTCAGACCCTGTGACTGGGGCTTTGTGTGTATGTGTGTGTGACAGAGAGAGAGAGAGAGGAGAAAGAGAGCGAGAGGAGCATAAAAGCCACCAGCTCTCAAGCCCCCCTCCAGCTTCTCTCAGCTCCCCCCAGCTCCTTCTGTCCAGTGCCAGCTGGGAGGTATGAGGATTAGGAAATGCAGATGATCTCGCCCAGTTCCCTAAATGTCTCTCACACACATACACACTCCTACACATTCATACACACACTCAGACCTTTTTAAAGGTCCACTCATTTTCCTCATCGTCTCATTTGCTTCTCTTAGAAAAGTTTGTTCATTTATTACATTGATTTGTTTAGTTAGTTAGATAGTAAGATACACTTAAACATGGATTATTACTCTGACCCGGAGTATAGATTAAGTGGAAAATGTTTGATGGGCACCTACCACGTTTCAAACCCGCACCACATTTCAAAGTCCTTAACCACTCGTCTAACCATTCCATTATTCTTAATGATAACTTTAACATACGTAATATGACAATACTATAATAAAATAATTAATGAAGCCGGTGCTGCTGAAATTAATGTTGTGTATTTATTCATATATAATTCCTACTTTTCTCACACCAAGATGCTTACTGAGATGATCTTTGATGATCCTTTGCTGTACTCTGAATGCTTTTTTTTTTTTTTTTTCAGACGGAGGATATTAAGGAGATTGCCGAAAAGGCCCAAAGCTTACCCAAGGAGAACAAGAAAAGGCAGAGAGTCGTGGTCTTTACCCAGGGCAAAGAGGGCACTGTAATGGCCAAAGGTAAGTACAGTTAACCTTCATGGACTCGGGTATTGACCCATGAGTAAAAACACATATTTAAGAATCCTAGGATGGATAAAAACCACTTGAATTGAGCTCACATAGTGGGGCGGGTTGTTGAGGGGTGGCGGACAAGCAGCGTATGTTTTTTTCGCCCATTTACTCATTTACAGTAGTCATGATGTTGATAGATTTCCTCTGTAAACATTTGTGAATAGCCCCAAACAAGGTCATCTTCAGAACAGTGCAGCGCTCTCTCTGGCGGCCTTCGCTGGTGCGCTGTGTGAAATGAATTCACCCTTGGCAATGACCTCCTATCTCTCAGATGCAGAATTTCGAATCTGGAGGGTTGGAGCAGTCTGGGACATTGCTATGGTAACTGAACGGTGGTGGGGGGTTGGTTTCAGCCGAGTTGATAAGTTTAACTGAATAGTAGAGAAAGCATCACAGTTGTAGCTGATTAAGCCAGCGGGGTTTATGGTTCAAAGCAAGGCGCTGGGTTTGGTGCAAGGGGGCGGGGTGAGCACTTTCCGCGCTTCTCCTTCTGCACCTGGCACACCGACTGCTCTTTCTCACCGGCCCTGATTTATACGGATCCTATTTGTTCAGGACGATTTCATTATATTGGCCTTTTGTCATTTAATTCATTGCGCGCCTGAGCTGTCTTGGCAGTGCGATCGGGTGTTGTAAAGATTCCAGAGGGATATATGTGTTAAATGTATGTTGTATTAAAAATACAGGTAGTTATATGATCTTACTGCAGTGTGTAATGAAGGAAAGCTGTTACACATAACCTGTTTGATCAACAGCTTTTTTTCCCCATGATTAACACAACCTTTCTTTCTCTGTCCACCGGAGTAAAATCTGTTACTGATGGCTTCAGTTTTGACCATTCTCTATCACACCTGTACACATCTGGATGTTGCTGATTAATGATGAAACGCCACCGGAGATGGCAGTTACTGTATACCAGAGAGTCAGATCTTGTGCTGTATCCGTTCTATGCTGCGGTCGATCCTCAGGTCTATTCTCCTTCCAAATTTCCACCTTACAGAAATCTAAGTGGTGTCGAAACGCAGCTGACAACACAGCACTTGCCTTCTACCCCTTCCACAACATGCTACCAGAGTAAAGCTGCAAAGCCGTCTGTATCGGTTCCACCGCGCTGCCTTTATCACACTAGCGCTAATAGCATTAGTCCCTCTGGGCTGATAAGGGTGCTCAAGCAATTGCTACTCCTGTAAAGTCTCATCAGAGGAAAGTGCTACAAGACAATCCTCTGCTTTTTTTCTCTCTCTCTTTTCTTTTCCTGCTGCAGAACTGCCAGTTCTCCCTTCTGTTCTGGAAAAAGACTCCAGCTAAGTTTGAGCTTTAGAGCAAAGACCCTCCTGGAGGCGGTTTTCACACAACTGATGAATGGCTGCCTGGGCTAGCCTCTCCCAGCCCTTTCATATGAAGCTGTGGGGTTAGTGGCAGCCCCTGGTGAACCCGATATGAAACGTGTGATGAATGTTGGGAGCACGGCGAGTGCATGTACGAGGGTGTTGCTCATAAAAAAAAATGGCAAACTTGATAAATGTCAGCCGAGGTGTGGGCCCAGAATAAGTGGGTTCAAATAGCCGGGGCGACAGAAAGAGCAGGATATTGTTATTGCTCCCCGAAGCCCCCCACCAATAAACATCAATATAAAAGAGAATTAAAGATTTGCTCAGCCTCCCAGAGGCTGCACTCGGATGCCGTCTGATCCCCGCATTTCATTTGCAATTTGCGCTCAGCGTGGGGATGTGATCATTTTGCGCCCTCTGAATGTCACTATGAAGTTGTTCTAATGATGATGAAGAACGCTGGAGATGATGAGCCCCTGGAGGTGACGCTCAAAAAGAGATCCAGACTTATGTATGGAATAGCACACAACGAATCGTGCTGCTAGAGGAACACTGGTCCTTATAGAACCACAGCCATTTTCTATTTATCACAACTTTAAATGTTTTAACAAATAAGATTTTTGAGTAAAATTCTTGCGTTACTAAGAAAGCCCAGTTTTTTTTTGTTGTTGTTGTTTTTTTTTGTCAGTTTTCTTTGTTAAACAAAAAAAAGATTTAATAACTGTTTATTTATTACTAGCCTGGAGCATCTCGGGTACAATTCCCATACTGATGATGTAGTAAAGCTAGCACCTTTTTTCCGTTAGCTGGTCACAGCGAATCACTGGATCCACCAGTCAAAAGTTTGTATACAAATTTGCATATGATTTTCTACGTTCTAGAATGTTACTGGTAACATTAGTTTAGGTACAGTAACTACGCAGTGACAGTCAGTCGGTGGTTATTTTAAGACGTGGAGGTCAGCTGTTCTGAAGTAGTTCTTGCAAGATCAGTTTTGTCAAGTGCATTTGCAAAACTCATCAAGCACCTTGAAACTGGCTCTCATGAAGCCCTTCCCAGGAAAGCAAGAACAAAACTTACCTCTGCTGCAGAGAAGTTCATTTAGAGTTACCAGCCTCAGAAATCACCAATTAGCACATAAGATTAGAGGGTTTACTGAGCATAAGTAGCGGACACATCTCAGTATCAACTGTTCACTAGAGATTTTTAGCATCGTTTTATAATGTAGAAAGAAATCAAATCAGGAAAGACCATGGAATTAGAAGAACTTTTGACTGGTAGTGTATATGTGACCTGGCACAGGTTTTATCCTGGATGCCCCTCCTGACACAACCCTCCCCAGTTTATCCAGCCTTGGGACTACCACTGACTTGTACAACCCCTCAGTGGCGAAAACACTGCATGCTTTCCATCAGGGTAGCAAGAAACCTAAACTATGCATATTAATATAAGCACATAATTAATTACATTACAGCTGGAGCTGCTGCCAGAATCCTGCCGCTTATTTCATGTTTTCTGATCAGACAATTCAGCAGAGCTATCGTTTTATTTCTCTCCCACATTCTCTTCTGGCATGAATGTGACCGGTTCATGCACTTCCATGCTAGTCGCCTTAATAAAAGCTGCCAGGGCCGAGCCCTTAATGAAGCACCACAGCGACATTGTTGAACATGGCCTTGCCCTGCTGACGCACCTATTACAGGCTCAAATTAACACAGCCAAGCCCACAGTCTTTGATCTAATGGTGGCCGAGTGTGCAAGGTCATCCAGCGGCTGCTGCAGTGATAAAGGGCTTAGCTGTGTCATGGTGCAAGAGGGAGCCTGTGGTATATTACAGTAGTATTTTTCTTCCCCTTTCATGAGCAAACAAGCATCAGAGACAGCACACACATTAATCAGGTAGTGGGAAGCTAACTGGCTGAGGCAGACGGTTGAACCCGGTTTGATAAAGTACCAGCTCACTAGAGTGTAAACATCAAGTACGTCCAGGCTTCTCCGGGACGGGATGGTTTTTGACACAGATTCATCAATAATCTGGGATTAATCAATAATCGCGTATCGTCTCGGGTATTTGTGACAGCAGCCGCTCGCAGACCAACCATTTTATATCCACGCCAGTGAAACTGACAGCTTGATATGAGGCCTATAAAAGAGAATATGAAGTCATGGTAGTTTCCACTGTGGGTGTATAAGCATGTTTACACAACAGCGCTGTTAAATCTTACTTTAGTTTGGGTTGAAGCTGTTCAGTCATTTTCTGTATAGCTGCAAGAATGATCTTCATGCAGTTATTGATGCTTTTTTTGTCTGATTTTGGAAGTAAAACTGCAACTTTCAGTTTTTCCGCAGTCTTCAGAATGGAGGACTTTATGATTTCCCTGAAACTTGACAATCTGTCTCGTTAACTTCAAGAATGAAAGAAGAGAGAGAACAACTGTTTATACTGTACAGTGCTGTGTTGAAGTCTTGAGCCATCCTTTAAATTCATTATTCATCCATTAGATTCAATTATGTTGATTAAACAAAAGAAATGATAAAAACGGATCTAATGTGCCAGGCTGCGAAGTGCCTAAAGATACTTTTTAAAAATGGATTGTTTATGCAACAATCTCAGCAGCAGCCTCATTTCCCCTCTCGTCTGTTCCAACCACTCAGCATTCAGCATCACCAGTATACTCATCACCAGCCTGATCATTCGTCATCATCTGCATTGGTGTTTCTCATGTTTAGATGTTTTTAATCCTTGTAATCCTTGAATGATGCATAGGTCACTGTGTGGCTTAACAAACAAAAAACATTCCTCTGAAACCGGACAGGTACAGGGACTGGACTGAAAATGTGAGCCAAACAAGTGCTTCAGGAAGCCTGAAGAAATATTTCCTAAGTCTGTATTAGAAATACAAGAAAGTAGTCGTCTTTGGAAGCAAAATATGAAGAAATATGGAGGGGGGGGGCTCAAGACTATTTCACAGTACTGTAGCTGTTATAATTGAATAGATAGAACAGGAACTAACACGCCCCGCTGGCATTCCACAGTATTTAACGTAACTATAAGTAAATAAGAAGTGCACATCATAATAAATGAGAAAAGCATGTAATTGCTTTGTAACACAAGGAGTAAGACATTAAATCACATTCAGTGTTGCATTGCACTGGGTCAAATCCCACGACTGTTGTTGATTATTTTCCTTTAACAGCACACCCCATCGTGTTTAATTCATTTTATTTTTATTAATTTTTTTACTTAAAACATGCCTGAGCATATAGATCCTATTTGCCTTCCTTTATTGATTCTGAGCTGCATTTAAAGAGTTGCTCACCTTGGAATTGGACTTGCTCTTAGGGAATCTGTCTAATACTCAGTTGTTTGCTGTGATTTACCTGCTCCTAATGAAGTCCCCAGAGAAGCCTTTTGGTTTTATCCTCTGTTTTTCTCCCTCTGTAAGCCTTCAGCAAAGGTCATTTTGCACTCATAAACACACGCTCGACTGAGCCAGAGCGGGGAATTTTTAAAGCGGCGAGTGAGATCTGGGTTTCATATGCCTACAGCGTGGGAGAGAGGTTAAGAAACAAGATGTAATAAACATCATGAATGGCTTGCTTTTGAATAAGCCATTTTTATTGATAAAGTGTCGACTTTGGTTGCCTGAAAATAATGTTTGATTTATTAAGTGTTCATTTGCTGTGATTTTGACTGGCCGGTTGCCTCTGAATGAATCATTAACCTCGCGAGCGTACAGTTCATACTGTGTGCGATTCTTCAGGTTACTTGTTATGTGTGAAAGGATGGACACGGGGGCTATCACTCCCCACTATTGATCATGACATCACCTCTGGCTTCAAACTGATTAGCATGGCCAGAAAGTGAGAGGAAGTAATCAATGTCTCGCTTTGAAAAGGGCAAAGCGGCCTCTTAAAGCTCCGTCCAGCCCACACCTCCGATTGTTTGTGCCAGTTATTTCCTGTCTCTCTCTGTGTGTTGCGGCTGTTTATTAGCTGGTAAATGTGTTGGTCACGCTCATCGTTTTCTCACCCCCGCTCGGAGCTCGTGAACAGCAAGCGGACTCTGGCTTCCTCAGGTTTGTTGCGGTACTACTCCTGCGACTGTTTGCTAATGGAGAAATAGGTGAGCTTTTCATTTCAGCACAGCACAGGGCTCGTACCTGTATTATACTGGACCAATTGAACATTTTTACTTGGCTCTCTGAGGTATTGACCACTTATTCATATGTCTCTTTAAGTACGTCTTTAAAGCACTTAAATCTGACGTGTTGTTAAGATATCGACATATAATTGTCACATGACCTTGGGTGCGGATTTGCTTTGCTGTATTATAAACCTTATCACACGATCTTTATTGCATTAAATTGCTGTATCTCAACAATGTTGTAAATATTATGATTGCTATTCAGGTTCTATAAATAGCCATAAACAGAACTTCTCATGCGTGTTGTCATTGCTATCTTTTTTTTTTTTTTTTTTATGTCGAGGCGGTCCCGCACATTTATAGAGCGGATTCCTGGGAGGCGTTATGGATGAAGGGTGTTGGGTTCATCCTGACCCAAATAGGTCCCCACCAAACATGAACACAGACACATGCCCCTGTTATCAAGAAACAGCTGTAAGGGAGAGCTATTAATACATTTTCACAGCCACTGAGGTGTAATTTTGTTGTCCTTTTTTCTGTTCCTTGATTAGTCACTAAAAGTTTTTTTTTTCTTCTTTTTAATTCACTTTCTGCTTGGGCTTGTAAAAAAAAGACGAAATGGCAAAACCGCAAAAGCTGTGGAACTCCCTGTGAACAAGACGATGTTTACAGGGCGCACCACAAGCCAGGAACAACAAAGACAACTTTTGGCAGCAAAGTTTTAATTGCCATGCCTATTAAAGAGCCTTGGCAATGGCCTCTTTTGTGTTATACATTAACATGAAATTGGTCCTGGAACTCTCCCAGGCTAACCAAAGCAGCATGCTTATGGCCAAGTTCAATAATCTGTTTTGAATAAAGATGCGATGTGTAGCCTCCAGCCAGATGAAATGAAGGAGGATGTCCATCACTGGTGGTTAGAGGAAAATCAGAGCAGTGTGAGGCACTGGGGTGTTTACAGCACTGTTTTTTTTTTTCCCTTCCCTGAATTCTCCTCTCTGTTTGTATTTGGCCTAGTTTTGCTCTATCTTTCGCGTGCTTGAATAAATTGCTCTCATTCACATTGAGCCACGACTTGTGTAGACCCACAGTTCAGAAGTGATTCATCTTCACAATATAATCATTTTATTTCCCTGTGGTGAACTCTATATCCCCTTTAGGCCACAACTGGCATATTGTTTTGCACATTTATAACAAACTAGGACTTGGATTAAAATACTGATGTATCTCTAAAGACAGTTTGCCATACACAGGCCAAGGTATTAAGTATCCTATATTATTTGTACTCGTATATCTATTGACTGAACATGAGGAACTGGTTTAAACACATCCTCTTGGACCAATTAGTGGCCTAGATTTAGGGAAAGGGGGTAGTTTTTTTTTTTTTTTTTTTTTAAAGCATCTGCTTCTTGCCTCCATTCGCTGAAACTCTTGCCATTGTCTCCATTGAGAGCGGAGAAAGGCTTCTGGACACCATTTGGCACCCAAGTGGATGGACGCCACGGAGAGAGTGCGGCATGTCCTTCAGCTCAGCCCCTCTAGTTTCTCATGTCCTCCTCCCATTATCATATCAATTGGTGCAGCTTGTAGAAGACAAAGTGAGGTTATGGGAACCACCTAGAGCGCCATGCACCATTAAACATCAATGCGGGGGGGACGTGCACATGTGCAAGTTCAGCCTTGTTTACCAAGATGGAAGAGGGGCAGTGCGTGTAGCTCATTCCCCCTATAGCTTACAGGCTTCACAGTGCACCCCAAATTAACTTCAGATGCCTCCTTAGTTACTGAGCTTTTATTGTGTGTCTGTTTTTTTCTTTCTCTCTCTCTTTCGCTCTCTTTTCTCTCTCTTTTTTTTTTTAAAGGTGTCTTTGCATTTGGCAATTGCTTGCATGAAATCAGCATGGTTTTGACTTGTAAAGGTACTGCTAGGTTGTGCAAGAGTTGTGAGTCTAATCTGTTTTTATTGTGAATGCCGACTGCTGTGGGTGTTAGCTGTTAGCTGGTGTGTTGTAATGTTTTGGTTCTTAGAATCATGCTTATTCCTGATGAGTCACCTCCACAGGGCATGTTCCAACATGCCTCTTGTGTTAGTGTGGGCATGTTTTTATGTCTTACTGGGGACCGGATATTCCCACAAGGATAGGAATATCTGACTGTTTTGACCTTGTTTGACATTTTGGATGTCTTTGTTGGCTTGTTTGATCTTTCTTTTTCTCCCCCTTTCCTTACTGTTAGAGTTAAATTAAGAGTTAGATTGGAGTGTAGCATCTCCTTAATTACCTGCATTCATTATTAATAATAGTAAGGAGTGTCTGAGTGTGTGTACATACAAACCGACTCAAGATGATCAGTTGTTCTGCTGTCAGTGTCACCTTTTTTTATATTTTTTTAATCCCTCCTGAAATATTCAATTACTAGACTAGAAACAATTGCATCAACTTGTTTAGAAAAAGAACAGCATGCGCAGCTTCTTCAAAGGTTTGTTACTCGGTAATCCTCTGGATGTTGCTAGTCTGCGCGGTGGCCTTTTTTTTTTTTTATCTTTCTGTTTTTTTTCAACCTACTTGTTTTCGAGTCATAGAAGGAAGTAGAATCAGGTCAGATCAAGTAAAGGGGGAAAGAACCGCATACAGTTTCTCGTAGCATACGCTCACTGTCTGGTCACACACACGCGCTTCCTTAAGGCCGACCGCGGAATAACACCACGGAGTTGAACTCCACTCTCCGGCTTGCCATTTTAATTGGAGGGGCCTTACCTATTTTACCTACGCGGCAATTATTTTAAGCTTTAATTGCAAAATTACAGACGGATCATGAGTTACATCGAACTTAATTCACATGTACAGTAAGATCCTTTAGTTAATCATTTCAGGAGAAAGGCGGGTGAGCATGCTTCATCGCCTGCATTAATTAGGCGAAGTCGTTTTGCTGCTAATTAGCTGATTCTAAAAGGATCTGCTTTTTTGTGTAATTAATTATCAAAGACACAATCGGCTGCCTCGTTTAGGGAAAAACTGCTCACGCACGCAGAGCAGACGTATCTTGAATGCCTGTCATTGCATCATGTTTTAAAGCCTTGTCCTCCCTTTGCTGTTTGTTTGCAAGGTTTGCGGTACATCTTTCAACAGAGGGGTGGTCTTTGACCCGCACTACGAACAATTAGGAGTTCTAGTTAAAGCGCGGTGTTGCACTGTTGAAAAAAATACCGCGATTTTTTATCAGCTGAGTAAACAAGCTTAAACTTACACTGGCTCATCTTGTTTTTTAGGTGTCTCTCTCTTTATACAGTATATACAGTACATCTATCATTTAATTTTTTATGTCAGTGTGGCATGGAGCTTAAATTTGGAGTTGAGTATATGAGTATACAGTTCTGTAAACAGCCACATTTACGAAGGTAAATCAGTCACATCGCTTGGTGCTGGCTTCCAGCCTCGCCAGTAAATGGTGTTCTCAGAATGTACTCAAAAATGGCAGGCAGCATCAAAGATTAGGCTCGCTGAAGTGTTCTCTTACTGCAAAGCCCTCAAAGTTACAGCAATATCCTCTGACTCAGTGAGGCTCATTTCACTCTAATGGCTGATAATGCCATAAATAAAACAGCAGTGGTTCAGACCCGTGGATGAGCGCGAAGAGCCACTGAGAGGGAACAGAAGAAGTCTATAGAGGGGAAGTAATAAAAACTGCAGACACACTGGTTTTAGTCTGAATCAGAGCACCTGGAAGATCATTAAAACTGTATGTGGAGCTAGGAAGGATTGTGCTAAATGTTATTTTAAGCTTACAAGCGCTCTGCTTTGTGCATTGCCAAATGAAACTATTGCCTCTGCTTGGTTTAAAGGCTCTGGCTCATGCAAATGGCCTGTTCCTCTGTTTCTTATTGTCTGTCATTCAGACTGTCCCCACAGATTTCTCATTAGCTCTGGAGCTCAAGCTTGTCTTTGCCTCTGCTGTGCCCCTGATTATTAGCATGCGCACTGTATTTTGTGTGTAAATTAATCTCAGAACTAATGCTACCAACTGACTGACGAGGTCTGGTTACATTCATCCTGCCAGTATGCGGATTGCTATAAATGACTAAGGAGTTATTTACAATGCATTAAACACATTACGAGCTACTGGGCTGGGTAATTTGTTAGGCATAACACACGACGGGCAGTGTTATTAGAGGAAAATAATCCATGCTGAGGTGGTGTGACATTGTTGTGTGGTGTAGGCCATTACCACCCTGAAGTGGATTACTTTTTTTCCTATAACAACACAGCACAGAGTGTGTTTCTCCCTTTATGCGACAGCAGTTGGCTGACAGTTACAAATCTTAATGTGTAAATAAAGGGCACATCGCACTTTTAACCATTTATTGTTACATGTACTGTTATGGAATGTCAGCAAGACATCACCGTCATCATATAGCTGCTATAAATCGTTTTTTTTTTTTTTTTTTTTCTTCTTTGCCAGCCATACAAAAACACGCAGCGCGTTATGTTAGCATGGAACTGTACAGTGCCAATTCCTCTGTAGGAAAAGTTACTAACCGTTGTAAAGCACTGACACTGATTATATGTCTGTATACACTCATCGGTGATAACATTGAAACCACGCAGGTTTTGGGTTCCCCTTGTGCCACCGGAGTGGCTCTGGCCTCTTGGGGTGTGGTTCCACATGGCCTTTGAGGTGGTGCTGTGGTGTCTGGCACCAAGATGTTGGTAGCGGATCTTTTGGGTGCTATAGGTCGTGGGATGGGGCCTCTGTGGCTTGTTTGTCCAGCGCATCCCATAGGTGTAGATCAGATTTGGGGAGTTTGGAACCCAGGTTGGTGACCTTGGGTTCTTTGAATAGTGAGCCGCATGTGCAGCAGCAGGCTGTGGTGCCCTGGGTTTTGTGCTGCCTTTCTATAATGGCAGTTCATGCTTTCTGTGGGATCAGAATGGGTGGGCTGGTCTTTTGTCCCTGCAGATAAGGGTGAGCTTTGGATGCCATTGATTTTGTCACCAATTTATTGGTATGTAATTGACAATGTTTTTCACTTGACTGGCACTGGTGTTAATGTTATGCCACTGTGGAGACCCGTCATTGGGTTACGCTGAATGACTGACATAGTAAATTATAAGTTATAAGTTATCATGATATCTGTATTATATCACCATATATACCGATCAGCCGTAACATTATGACCACCTGCCTAATAATATGTAGGTCCCCTTTTGCCACCAAAACAGTCCTGACGCATTGAGGAATGGATTCCACTAGACCCATGTCCTCCACTAGATGCTGTGGTATCTGGCACCAAGCTGTCAGAAGCAGATCCTATAAATATTGAGGTGGACTTCCATGGATCAGACTTGTTTTTCCAGCACATCTCACAGATGCTCGGTTGAATTGAGATCTGGAGATCTTTAAAGGCCAAGTCAACACCTCAGACTCATTGTTGTGTTCCACGAATTATCCTGCTGAAAGAGGCCACTGCCCTGAGGGAAAACAGTTTCAATGAAAGGGTTTACTTGGTCAGGAACAGTGTTTACTGTAGATTCATGGTCCATGTCAAAGTAATATCCACATGAATGGCAGGACCCACTGCTTTCTTTTTCATCGTTGCTTTCTTTCCGTAGTGCATCCTGCTGCCATCTCATTCCTGGCAAGCGCCGCACACGCACCCAGCCTAAAGAAAACGTGATTCATCAGACCAAGCCACCTTCTTCCATTGCTCTGTGGTCTAGTTCTGATGCTCACATGCCCATTGTGGGTGGTGGATGCGAGTCAGCATGGACACTTCGACCGGTCTGCGGCTACACACCCCGATACACAAGAAACTGCAATGCACTATGTTCAGACACACTTTTAGAACCAGCATTAATGATGTTTCAGCAATTTGAGCTACAGTAGCTTTTTTGTTGGATCAGACTACATTTACCAGCCTTCACTCCCCCATGTGCTCTAACCATGACTCTGATACCAGTTAACCAAGTTTGCTTCTTTGGATCACTTTTGGTAGTTTCTGATCACTGCAGACTGGGAACACCCCATAAGAGCTGCAGTTTTGTAGTGGCTCTGAACCAGTCATCTAGCCATCACAATCTGGCCCTTGTCAGAGTCGCTCCAGTTTCACTCTTGCTCATTTTGTTCTTCCACCAGCAAATCCACTTTACTGACAAAATATTTACTTTTGCCTAATGTATCCCACCCACTTTCAGGTGCCATTGTAATGAGAGAATCGATATTACTTACGTCACCTCTCTGCGTTCATAATGTTATGGCTGATCAGGGCAAGTGCTTAAAGTATTAAGGAACTTGTGTTCGTGTTAGCCGTTTATTGTGTGCATGTGTGTAAATGACACTACCTAACCTGAATCTGTTTGCTCACAGGCGAAAAAGTGGAAACGTTTCCCGTTTTAGAGATTGACCAGAAAGATATTGTGGACACCAATGGAGCTGGAGATGCATTTGTAGGAGGTAAGATGCCGTAAAAATAAATGTAAATTGTTCAGTTTAATCTTGACCAGTTTTCCACTATTTAGATTTCTATTAATGTTAGATCGCTCGCTAGCAATCTTGGATGCTTTTTCAGAAGAAATAAAATAGTGGATTGTTAGCTTAAACCTAGCTAGTTAGCCTTTTTTTTTACTCGGTACAAACACACATTTAAGTGATGTTCTTGACAGACTAATCAGTTGACAGTTTAGTCAGGAAAATAGTTTCTGTTTCAAAAGAAATGTGTTGATTATGCTTAATAGATAATTCAAGTGTTTTGTGCTCCAAGTCTTTCATTTTAAGGTTGGTTTCACTGTAATGGCAGTTCTGTAATTCTTTGATTCCACTGTATGTACAGAATACAGTAACACTACAGTAGACTGCTTTGTTTATGGGATAAAAGGGCTTTTCTTTCAAGGAGGACTAATGGAGCTTCTCAACTCATTGTGGGCTTTACTTAATAACCGTGTACTGTTCAGACTTCAAAGAGCCTGTGCATGTTTACACCTGAGCTGGGCTCTGGAGACACCCATCACACTTGGTTTAGTCGTCAAACGAAGCCAGCAGTACTACTCACTGGAAATCTGGTTCTACAGCACCTTTAGAGCTTTATTCATTTATTGTGGACGACTTCGTTAATCCAGCCACCTGACCTTTCATCTACCCAACGATCAGCCTGTTTATCTATCTAGCCACCAATCCTGCATCAACCCACCCATGCAACCGAACAACTCACCCTTTCATGCATCCCTTCATTCAGCCCTCCATCCATACACTACATACTCACCAAACCCTCCATCCATTCAGCCAGCCACCCAAAGCAATCCATTCAGCCACGCCAAATGACCACCTATCCAGCCTTCCACCCATCTAGCCATACAACCCACCTATCCATCCACCATCCTGTCCATTCGACTGTCCACCCACCTGTCTACCCCATCCACCCTTCTGTCAACCCATCTATACACCTGTCCATCCGCCAACTCAACCACGCCGTCCGTCTAGCCATCCAGACACACCCAGTCATTCCTCCATCTACATATCCATCCTTCCACCCATCCAAGTAACATTCCACTCATCTATCCACCCTTCTGGCCAGACACACTCCAATAAACCCACCAATCTTCCCACCCACCCAGCTAGTTCAAAATCAAACCAGTGATCCATCAAAACCAGCGTGCCCTGTGTAGTTCTGTACAATTAAACAGAAAGCTTTTATGGTCTCTCTTTCTCTCTTTCTTCTGTGTAGCTCATTTGGTGCAATTCTGACACTGATAGAACTAAGAGCTTGTTTGCACAAACGTCATATTGATTTCTCTCCTAACTCGTTTATCCATACCAAAAAGAGGTTGGAGGCCATCACTCCACCATGCTGGAAAATGAATTTGAAAGCTGTTTTTCAACGCTTCCACCCCTTGGTGGTGTTACAGAGTGCAGAGATCTAGGTGGGAGGGCTCGGAGCCTGAGGGCTGCTGCAGGAGTTCACTCCTGTACATCACTGAGAGCGCCTCTTCCAGCACCTTTCTTCCTCCTGCTAAGCCTGATATATTTAATCTTCACACACGAAAGTACATGTGGTTAAAAAGGTCAATATCAGACCACGTACTTGCCTGGATGTTCTTGCACTGGGTTGTATATGTTTGTGTATTTGTACATGTCACATTTCTATGCACAATATCAGATTAGTTGTATTATAATGTGTGTGTGTGTGTCTGTGTGTGTAATTAAGTTTAATGTTGTCCACCCACTTGTAGCAGATGTTTTTTTTTTTTTTTTTCAGAAAACAGTTTTATGCGATTAAGCGCTCTCTCTCTCTCTCTCTCTCTCTCTCTCTCTCTCTCTCTCTCTCTCTCTCTCTCTCTTTGTGCGTGTGTGCAGGTTTCCTGTCTGAGCTGGTGCAGGATAAGTCTCTGGAGCAGTGTATCCGTGCTGGACACTATGCTGCTAACGTCATCATTAGACACTCAGGCTGTACGTTTCCGGAGAAGCCTGACTTCCACTGAGAGACGAGTGAACTTTGCCACCCCAGTGTTATGGGACTGATGCCTTCCTCTCAGTGTTTAATTGACTGTTCCTGTTCCTTTGTTCCTGTGTTCTCTCTTTCATTTCTCCAATTCCGACTTCTGTGCCTCTGCCTCACAGCAGCCATGATGTAATCATGCAGACCTTTTACTTAATAACAATCTAATGTTTACAACAGAACCAGCAGACCACTTCTATAAATAGACAAATTGTTTTTACCATTTCTTTTTTTATTTCTGTTCCCTGTTCTTCAACCAGACACAGACATCATGTGCAATGATAATGACCACTTTGTCTCTATCAGAACTGTGTAGGTTTTCCTTCTTTTTTTTTCTTTTTTTTTAATACCTTCAAGAGAAGCACAGCCTTATCTTCTTGTTTTTAGCAGTCAAGAAAGAAAGAGTTTATTTCGGGTCAAGGGTTTTTAAAGGCCAGTCTCAAAGTATTTTGTGCTCACTTTTAATTTTGTAATAATGATAACTGAATATGCATGTATGTGTGTATATATGGTCATACATCTATATAGTCTCTTTGACTGGAAATTAAACTGAATTGCCTTGATCACACAAAATTCTCGTCTGTTTTCTGATTTGATGCACACTATATGATGTTGAAGTCACACTGCTTTATAGAAATCTGGATGTAGCATTAGATCCCTAATTGACGAATCAGTGACAAAGAAAAGCTCCCTGAGATGACATGAGAGAAAGCAGACTCCCATCATCCTCTGGGCAACACCAGATAGTAGAATTATAAATCATTACTATTCCCGCAGATGTGTACTTAGAGTCAAACAGTACCAAGTGTGTTGAAAGGATGTTCAGTATGAGCCTTGTTAAAAAGAGAGTGAGTCTTTATGATTGCAGTAGCAGTTCTGCATGATGCAAGGAAATAATCCAATAAAGAACGTGCGAGGCTTGGATATAAGCTGTTTTTGTGAAGTGCAGTTTTCAGGGTATCCATGTACAGTAGGACGGTCTGCATCCACCAGAAAGTGCATAAAGCTTTGAGAAGATGAATCCTAATGAATCAAATCCAGAGTAAGAGGTGCCACATCATCACGCTCTCTATGTGTAAATGTATCTAACGACGTATAATCATATTGGCTTGACCAAACACACTGTGGGGGAAAAAATAGCTCTTAGGAAAATTTTAAGATTTTAATTTGAAGTTAGGGGGGAAAACAAGCTGTCTGTCAGGGAGTCTTGCTTTCTACATTTGCTCTCCTGAGTGTGCTTTTTTTTTTATATACTCATTTTCAGCTGCTAATGGTGCAGTTAGAACCTTTGTCCCCTTGATTATAGTGGCAACACTACAAGAGGTCGTCTCTGTTATGGGATTACTAGCAGCTATTCATGGCCATCATTATAGAGAACTGAAAATACAGCTGTCCCTTTGTCCCTCTCTGGATGTAGCTGGTGACTCTATTCACTGTAAATCCAGGTACACGACATGGCATAGCATCTGATGTCACTGATCATATATTTAAAAGGAAACCTGGAAGAATGCTCGCACCCACAATAAATCCAAAGTCTCTTGAAATTCATTCACACATTCGCGCACACCTCTTCAACCCACACGCACGGTTTCGGCATTTTGTTAATTTTTTCTTTTTTTTTTGTTTGCCTTTTTTTTTTTCTCCTCCAGCCAGCCGTCTGCCTGTTTTACAATGCAGCTGGGTGTTCTCAAGATCCAAGAAAGCTGTCTGTGAAGTATAGTTCACTTTTAAGACAAATTCCTAGTATTTGGATGACTTTTCATCGTGTGCAGACAAAGCCTGTAACTCCAGGTCAGATGTAAAAACCATGCCCAACACATCTTAGAAGTAAAAGATGAGAGTTCTGTTTTACGGCTGTTTCTGAAGAAAGATATGACAATTTCTTTTAATGGCTGTCTATCATTTATGCATGAAACATTTTCATTTCTAGTATTAGTGTTGCCTGCACATGTTAGAACAGTGACTTTGAATGAGTGCCTTCATATTTATATGATATTTCATGTACGTTTTCATTGTTATAATTTGGCAGCTGATAAAGTTACTCAACTATTACACCACCGCTGCTGATTACTTTCCTTTGAAAGTGTTTGTTTGCGCTCTTCATTTGTGTACAAGTGAAAACACGTATTCAGCAACCAAAAAAAATTTGTCTAATTTAAATCCAGATTTTCTGACTCATGTTTAGCAAGAGCTCAGATTTCTATCCGTTCTTTTTTTTCTTCTATAAATGAATGGGAAACAGCTGGAGCATGAGCCGTATAACATCAATAGAGGCATGTTTTAAAGATTTGGCTATTAGGTTACGGGATTCATATTTGAGAACATGTTTCAAATCAGTGAAGATTAAATGCTCTGTTTGAAAGAAAGAGATGTCTAAACCCTGTCTTGCATGATTGTGGCTAACAATAAATTCACTGCTAGAAAGCTAGCATGGTCATATTAGCATAATTCAACTCTGCAACTGCAAAGACATCCATTCATTTATAGCAGTTTTATCATAGTTGAGAGAAATATTGCTTTAATTCACTATGAGGATGTGAGAAAGAGTCAAGCTGGTGCTATATAGCGACCAAATCCAATGCTCTAATTATATGTTATAGATAACTGTGTTTTATTGTGATATCCAACAGCAGCCAGTACCTTTTATCACGCTCACTGCAAAGAACCTTCTAGTAATTCCTGGTGCTTTCTCACAAATGAATACAAAAGAAAAGTGATTAAGTGTGTATAGGTGTTAGTGTGTGTCTAAAAAAATGTTCGCTACAAAGAGATGAACTTGTTGAAACGTGAATGGTGTTCGAGTTAGGACATCCACAAAGACAGACACGTTGTGTGAGATTACCTTGATTGAGTTGTGCTGAAAGCTAATGAAGGCTGCTGCCAAACTGTAACTGGTTTCCATATGCCTCAGGTTTTAATTGGTATTACGCTAATCTTCGGTTAAAGCAGAGGAAATGGCGGTATGTCAGCATTATTATTTTCAAATGCCGCTATAAGGAGGTAATGGCTGGAAACATCAAGACAAGAAGCAGTCTGTTTGATTGAAAGTCTGGAACAAGCTAAACTTGTACAAGTTGTAAGATCATGCTGTTCTGAGCGTCGAGGAAAAGTCGGCACGTGGAACACATAAATATGTTTAGATTGATGTATGTGTGATGTGTTTAGCGATTTGATTTATTAGTCAATGCTGTATTCTCGGTATCTGTGTGAGAAGTTAGCAGGTGTGTAGCATACAGACTTCACACAGGGATATTGCTAGTACAGTTATGATAGCATTTAATAGGAGGGGGGAAAATAATAGCAATCTCACTAAAAATCCAAATTAGAAGTACTGAAAGGAACAACGTCCAAACTCAAACGTCCAGAATGCTATGCGGCTATACAACACAAGTCCTGACTTAAAGAAGAAACTCATGAGGCGAAGCAGGATGGTGATGATGGAAGTATTAACATAAATTCTGAAGCATTGGAAGAAAAGGTTGATTCAGCAGAGTGAAGCGATTAGGAGATACAAGTCCACACTCAGCAGGTGGCATTGTGGGTAATGTGGATAATGTAAGAAAACCACTAACCAAAGTGAAAATTGGCCACTATGTCAAAAATGCGAAAATGTCCTTTAAATGTTTGTTAAGAATATAAAAAGGTATAGTTTGAGAGCATCAGGAGTTTCTGGTCTACAGTCTGCACTGCAATGCTATTATTAGATGAGAAACACTTCCTTAAAATGTAACCTTTTTTTATTTTCAAGTTTATCTTAAAATGTATCCCTTGGTTCTCTCATCTTCCCACATTCTCAGAATGAAAGTACTAAACTGTTTATTTCCTTCTCACCAGTTCTATTCTTATTATTACGTGGCATTGTAAATGTACAGTGCAACCCCTCCCCTTGATTTCCTGTATTTTTGCATTTTGGGCACATGAAATGGTTTCAGATCCTTATAGAAAATATAATAGAAGAAAAGGACAACATGAGAAAACTGAAAAAAAGTAATTTCCCCGAAAACCTAATAAATGGTCGTGCCACCTTTAACATCAACAACTTCAACCACACACTTCCATTAAGTGTAAATAAGTCTTTTAAATTGCTCAAGAGGATCCTTGACCCATTATTTTATTTATTTTTTATTTTTTGCAGAAATGTGTTAATCCAGCCACATTGGAGGGCTTTTGATTCTGAACTGCCTGTATAAGGATCAGGATCACAGATCAGGAACCACTTAAAAACCTTAATTTTGTTTCTTTTAAGCCACTCAGAAGCGGATTTGCCCTTGCGCCTCCGATGGTTGTCTTGCTGCATGACCCAATTGTACTTGAGATTTGGACCACAGACTAATGGCCACACGTTCTCTTTCAGGATTTTCAATTATTGCACGTCACCCAGGCCCTGAAGCAACAAAGTATCCTGACACCATCGCACTACTATCACCATGTTTAACTGTTTGTATGATGTTCTTATTGTAGAATGTTGTGTTAGATGTACGCCACATGTAATGCCAGATTTATGCCACTCTTTATTTAGAAGTTTTATAGCAATCACTGCGTTTAGTTCCTTCTGTTCCTTTTCACCTTGTAACACTCTCACAGATACCATTTTTTGTAAGTTTCTTCAGATTTTCGAATAATGCATGCTGACCTTATCTGATATGAGCAAAGGTCCGCGGTACTCTCAATTCTCACCTTACTTATTTTATGGCTTTGTCAACGTGTCACTGATGCACTTTTTTTTTTTTTAGGTATGAGACAATTCACCCTCATTCCTAGTTTTCTCTATGTGGAAATAATGGCTCTCACTAGGGAGTCCAAGAGCCTTCCAGACAGATATATTTCCTCATCTCTTTCAGGAGGGGACAAACCCTTTTTAAAGCATTATAGCTTACTGTAGCTTTCAGGTGATTTTACGGCACGCAACAGGACATTAAGGATCACTTATATACACTTAATTAGCTATTAGAATAATATATTAATGTGGTGGAGTTGTTGGTAGTGTTTCTCTCTCACATGTCCGAGGTCCAGGATTTGATTTTGAGTCCAAACTCAGGTTCCTGGCTGTGTGGAGGTGTTCATTTATGGCTTTCCTTATGTCTGTGTGGGTTTCCTCTGCGTTCTCCGGTTTCCTCCCAGCTACCAAAGACAAGCCACTGACTAAGATAAATTGCCCTTACATTAGTATGGGAATGCATGTATGTATGTATGCTGTCCTGCACTGTTTCCCAATCTACGGTGTCTTCATACTACAACACCCGGTGTTCCAGGGATATTCCTTGGATTCACCAGGAACAATGAGCTAAAGGTGAATGAGAGCTTGAGTTATTATAGTTGTTATTGGTCTTTCAGCTGTTTGTCGAGGGGTTGTCACAGCAGACCATCTGATCCGCACAACAACTTGTCACAGGTTTAACACCGGATGCCCTTCCTGACGCAATCCTCACGTTTCATCCGGGCTTGGGACCTGCACTGAATCCAGTGACTGTGCTTTGGGCATTGGGTGGAAATTTAACCTGCACCTTCTGCATGGCAGGCATGAAACTTACCACTGAGCCACCGATGGCCTCTGAGTCATTATAGTTCAAGATAGCAGGTAAAATGTACATGCTAAATGTACACCTGTACATAAGGGGTTCAATCCCAGGGTCATGGAAAGGTGCAGTTTAGAATTCGGAGTACAAAGCAGGGTATAACCTGCATGAGGTGCCAACCCATCACAGGGCACAAGAGCACCACTAAAACAAAGCCCTGGAGCAATTTGGACGGTGGTAGAAACCAGAGTACGCAGAAGAAACGAACAGCAATGCGAGAACTGCATGGACACCAGAGGCAAGGTCCGAACCCTCGACCCTGGAGAGGTGAGGAAGCGGTTCCCATGAAAGTGTCCTAATTAGAATATTCCTTATGATTTACTTAAAAAAAAATTTAAATAGACACTATGTAGTTTCTCAGACATTAAGTGTATATAATTTCTTTTTTCAGTGCATGGTGTAATGTGATTTGGATAATATATATGTCCCTTGCAAGTTAACCTTGTTTTATTGAATCATTTCATCTCCACACGCATTGTTCGTTCCGCGCTCCGCCATGGCGTGTGTGTGATGTGCAGTAATGTACAGTGTTTTTTACAGTGACCGATGTGATGTCACATGGTGCTCGCAGCGAGTCCTCTCTCCTCTGTGGCTGATGGAAGTGCTGAAAGGGGAGGTACTACTTTGCCACACACTCTCATGTAGATTAACCTTTCAATTAGTTGTTATATCAGGTTCCCTCTGCCTCCGCCGCGCTTTTTATTCGCTGGATCAAACGGGACCCGCTGGATTTTAATTGACCCCTTTACGCGCTTTTTTTTTTAACGCCGCTTCAAATAAACCCGTTTATTAAGTGCTTCCGCCAGGAGCTCGCCGAGCAACTTGAGGTAACGGAAACGTTCTGGCTTTTGAGCTCTGCGATACCCGAGCTGTGTGTTTAGAGTTGTTAATTAGTCATAAATGTTTTAGTTCCTTCAACTCGCTGTGAGTGATCTGACTTGATGGAGTTGTAGCGATCGAGCGCTCGACACGCATTAAATGGAATTTTCCAGATCGCAACCGATTTTTTTTTTCTTCAGCGGCTTGATGTCGAGTGAGCGGACGTTAGCTTAAGGCTCGTGCTGGTGTGATTTAAGGCTGGATGCGGGGCGCAGTCATCACCGCGCACTTTATTAAAGCGGCGATCGGAAAACACATTAGACTCGGTCTGAGTTGCAATGTAGGACTTTGCATTTATTGTGCATTTTAAATATGATTTCTAACCTGCTCGTGCACTACATGCGAACTCATTATTATTATTATTATTATTGTTTCTTCCAGAGTTGTAACTACATACTCTATATATTTGAGGATAAGACACGCAACAAATCATCCACACAGGCTACACTTGTTTATTATTTGTTTTTGTTTTATGACATGATCATTACATTTCTAACATACTGTATGTCTTGCTGTTGGTGATGTGCACTAACGGCTTCAGCTCTAATTCTGTCTGTCTGTCTAAAGATACGATATGCGAGTATGTTGTGATTTAAGTTGAGAATCGATTAATTGAATTAGATCGATTTAGAAATAATGACAGCGTAACCACCGACTGTCGGATTTGTGTCGCGCGCACGGTGGAGAATTGCAGGTGTGCCATTTGATATGTCACGCGCAGACAGCGAACAGAGGGGGGAACAGTGGTCACCTTAAAAGGCGGGTCAAGTGATTATTGACAGATCATGGAGCCAATCGACTCCTCCAGGGGCTGAACGACTTGTGTTTGATTGACACTTTTGTTATCAAACCAGAGATCAGCGTTTGCCCTTTCTAACCAATATTAAAGTTTCTTGGGAGGACCCGTCGATAAGAAGGCGAGGTTTAATGAGGCTCCATTGGGTTGTAATCAGTGTCATGTCGGATTCATGTAAACTACAACATTGTAACAAAATGGCGTCTGTTTAGTAACGCGGCGACCGGGCAGCGCAGTCACCTGTCCTCCTGAAGAAGCGTGCGGAGTTCCCGGGCGAGGTGTGTATTTTGACTTTAGTATCTGTTCCGCGGTGCTATCTTAATTGAAGCCTTTTGCTTTCTCGTCATAAATTATCGATAGTCATCTGTCGGAAGTAGTCATAAAACACAAGACTAATTTAGCCACCTAGCATGCTAGCTAGTTTGCCTGCTAGCCCCCGCTTAGCAACCCGAGCGCCTCTTTGCTAGCTGGCTAATGTTAGCGCTGAACTACAACTACTGACTAGCGGTGTGTTTGTGTAAATGTGTGTATATGTGTGTGAGTGTGTGTGCATGAAGGCTAGCGGCTGCCTAGCTCTGTAGCTCAGTATGGGAATATGCTGCTAAGCTAGCTGGCTTAATGTTATTTAGCATTATTAGCGCGTTCGCTAATATTGTATTATTTCCTTGAAAGACTTGAGCGGACAGCTTTAAGAATTTGGGTTTTATTATCGAAGCGGATGCAATAGTTAATGGAATTATTTTCTGCAAAAGACAACTCGTTGCAAAAGTGCAGCCAAGCTTGTTAAGTCTCGGGTGATAAATGTGTGCGTAATACTTTGAGAAATAAATGGCTGGACATATTTTTGTTTGTTTGTTTCTCGTTTGGATATTTCATCAGTAGTGTATTTTTTTATGTAGTTTAACAGCTGGGTTATTTTATTCATCTTGGCTGATGAGCAGTTTGAGATAAAATCCTGCTTTGTGTCATCCCCCCCCCCCTTCATTCTGAGCGTGCAAGAAACCCATTCCTTAGTGTTTATAATGTGGAGTTTGTTCGAGATGCATGTATGCTTTAAAACAATCTATATGTATTTTTTTTCTTTCTCCATTTTCTCATAATTTCTAGTCCTGACCTCCCACTTAACACTTGTTTGGTTAAGAACTTTGCTCGCCACCTGGCGCATGAATGTTCGTGTTACTTGCTTGGAGTGTTTTGCCGGTGTTTCTGCCATGTCGCAGGAGGTTCTGATCTCTGTAGATGTCAGGATTAAATCAGTCCTGCCTTTTCCCCCCCTCTCCTGCTTGTTTTAGATCTCTGATAGAATTGTCTCCGTGTGTGTGTGCTGAGAGCAGAGGAATTCTGGAGAAATTGTACAATGCGTGTCACCTGCTGGCTGCTCGCTGCACTGTTCTTCCTCCTTCATCTTATTCACTTATTATTTTATTTATTCACTCTTATCCATTACACCTCCTTAATCCCGTCACTTCTTACAGATTAATCTATATTTTGCTACGTAATGATTCATATTGTTTATATAATTATTTGTTTGCGTCTTTTGATATTCAGTCTTTTCCCTACATCCTGGTTTCTGTTGTACAAGCTCTAGTGATATCTCAGTCTGTTCATCTTTAACATCTTTTAACCCCTGCTCCATCTAATTATCATCAAAACTTTACAGATTTTCCCGCCCCTTGTGTGTGTGTGTGAGAAATATCACAACAGGATTCTATTTATCGACCATTGGTTTATCACATACAGTTAGAATAAAATCTTGATTATGTTCTTGAGCAGAGATAAAAGCAGATTAAAATACACTTTGTTTAGCATAGCAAAACACATTTAATTCTTCACATGTTGAAGTTTTATTGACGTTGATGATTATTTATTGTTCGTGAGGGGAGTCTCTGGAGTCAATGCTTTGTAATAGGCAGTATGGTTTTTTTTTTTTTTTTTTTTTTTCCCCCCTCCGCCCATAATAAATTCAAGGGATAGGGGGAAAATACAAAGGGGCCCAAAAATGTATACACATTTCAACATTTATTATCTGTGCCCTTTTTTTAAACTCTAATTGAGTTACGGCAGTGTGTAGTATTATGTTTCCTCTAAAGATGTCAGTAGTCGCACCATCATTGATGCCATCATGTGATCGTCAGAATAGAGGCATATATTTTTCATGTTGAAGTGTGTATACAATTTTTGTGCCCCTCTTTTATCACTGCTTAGCTTAGCCAATAACAAAAGCTTGTCTTGAAGATCTTTTAACAGTATAAAATTAGTCTGTGCCTTGTATGACAAGTATGACTTGTTCATAAATTCTCATTGACAAATCCCAGAGGTGCAAGAGGAATCCTGTTATAGGAGACTAACCCACTTTAGGTTTGGGTTAATGTCCTCAACCAACGCACTTAATTCTGTTTTATACCTTACAGATTATTAAGATGGCTTTATGCTGTACAGTTATGTCATACACAAGTATTGTTAAGTTGTGAGTTGGCTGCTGATAAAAGGCCAGCATGGGATGTTGGAAAGTCACATGACAGTGACAAACATGGTGCTAATGCACAGGGGAAAAATTCCCTTCTACCTCAAGGGCAATTTAAAGAATGTTTCTGTTGATAAGACACCATTATCTGCAGGAGCCCAGATCTCGCTGATTGATGATGTAAGCGGGACATAGTCATGTTCTTTATTCACAGATCGCTCATTAGAGGAACTTCACCATATGATCAGATGTTCTCACACAGCCTGATGTATATTTCTGCTGAGATATTATTAGGATCTTTTTTTTTTTCAGTAATGGGTCATAATTGTTTTTTAACTTGCATTGGAGTAACACAGGTCTGGGCTTTTCAGTTGTGATGCCATGCATTCGAGCAGTGTTTGTAGTGTTTTGTATCAGGTTAGTCTTGTTTCTTCTTTTCTTTATGGACCTCTGAGTATGTGTGGAAACGACCTTTTAATACACCTATTATTGGCTCCCTGTGCACCAGGAGGTTAGATCAATGTCGGTGAGGCTGCCAGTGCACTTGCATCGAGACTTAAGGTTTCTGAAATAGTGCTATAAAAGCAGATGACTGGTGGTGGTGTGTGTGGGTTTTTTTCCCCTCTCTCTATAAGAGTAAATGAGCACTTTGAGAAAATCTGCCTGAAGTTTTTCAAAAACAGTTAAATGGTAACGGCTGTTAGTGGAAGTGTGACATCTGGCGAGGATGCTGCAGAACAGGTAGCGCTGTCAGCCAAGTCAGTCACAGGAGACTGTAGCTACCTGATAGTAGCCACTGCGTAGATCTTGACACATAAGCAGGGGCATCATGCGGTGGGACTGTTTAACCCAGTTCTACGTGTGGCACAGGAAAGTGTCATTTTCACTAAAATGTGAGGGGTGGAAAAATTTTTTTTTTTACTTGTACTCAAGAACACCTGGTTAAGGCCTTTTAGGGGGAAAAATCCTGAGTAGTTGAGTCATATCTGAATGACTTGAACATGTAGAAAAAGTTCTGGGGTTTGGTGATGACCACAGCCTCAATCAATGTTATGTATGATGTAAATATTTACCAGAACTCTTTGTGTACTTGTAACCAAATCTTTTAGGGCAGCTGTGTGTCTGTGTGTGTCTGTGAAAAGTTTTTAATTTTTTAATTTTTTTTTATCTCATTCAAAAAATAAACAAATATCTTGTCTTTCTGTAATTGTTATTCTTGTCACAACTTCCTAGTGCCCTGTGTATGGTGCATGTTTTTGGTATGGCAAGATGGTTAAGTGCATTAATGTAGACCAGGAATATATGAATTCCTAGGAAGAGGATGACTCTTGATGTGTAGCCATGTCGCTATCAAAAAAGTAAACTTTTGGCTGTGAGCTGTGGGGTTATTTTTATTGCATTTTCTTATCATTAACCAGATCCACTGCTGATGTGCCTAGTGCAGCAGGTAACTGGGTTCAGAATGACTCGTAGCAAATGTTCGTGCAACATCCCGCTATGATGCACTTAGTTTAAACATGCGAAAAATGAAAAGTTAAACTTTGCAAATGGGAGTAGAGTTTTAGTTTCTGTCTTGTTTTCCAGGTAATTGCAAATGAGAAACAATAGCATGGACAAAATCTTCTCCTCTCAAGCAACATAAACTACTAATTTATCCAGTCAAGTGTATCCCACAGCTTTTTGTTAACTAGACAGCTTGGTGTTTTGCTGTAGCAGTTCTCCGTTGTGGTTGTCCAGTTCAGCTGCTAGTGCTCTGGTCTGTTCTTACTCATGGGTTTGACTTCACTTTTACTTTTTTAACTAAATTGGTTCCAAACACTAGTGGATTTGGCTTTGATTTTGGGGATGCATTGGGACACATTGCTGTTTATAGTGCAGTTATAATCTGGCTGCTTGCGCAAGCGGTCTGAGCGATCAAGTCACAGCTTGTATTTAGCACAGTCCACCTGAGACAGTGTACACCAGGTTTGGACTGAGCCAGTAAAATGTCTACTAATGTTAACTAAATTTATGCATAAATGTTTGCTTGTTTGTAAAGCAGTTTTTTTTCTCTCTCTCCCTCTTTCTTTCAGGTTTCTCTCGTGTGAAGTTTGCAAGGATTTTGCAAGGAAATAATTTGCCTGGATTTACTAAGTTCTCTTTTGGAAATTTTGAGGAAATGTAGATACAGCCTGGCATAAGGAGTTCTGTCCGTGATCTTGCACACCATGGTGTATTGATGGCTGACTTTTGCTTGTGGATGCATATTGTTTGCTCATAAAAAGAAGGAATGTATTCATGGATTATGCCTTAATGCACCAAATAATTTCACCATGGTGAAACTGGCCAATCCCCTGTACACAGAGTGGATTCTTGAGGCTATTCAGAAGATCAAAAGACAGAAGCAGCGGCCTTCAGAGGAGCGAATCTGCCATGCTGTATCAACTTTGCACGGACTAGACAAGAGTACCGTACTTTTGCAGTTGGAGCTAGCTGTAAAGGATGGATCCATCCTTAAGGTCACTAGCAAAGGCTGCGCTTCGTACAAAGACCCGGATAACCCAGGGAGGATTGCAGCAATCAGGGTCGGAGGCCCGATTTCCTCGCCAACAGGATCTGTGGTACCTGCAGGAGATCTGCGACATCTGGATTGGAATAAGGTCCTCAGGAGGGCTATTGAGGGCCTGGGTGTGCCTGCTGGGTCATCACTGAGGAACATCGAGCGCTTCCTAAGGAGCCAGGACGACCTAGCGAATGTGGTGGCTAACCCCAGGTTTCAGCAGAGGCTGAGGCTGGCTGCTAAGCGTGCCGTGAATAACGGGAGGCTGCTAAAGGATGGGCCACTTTACAGAATGAGAAATGGCAGTGTAGGCATAAAGACCGGCTTCAGGAGCAGCATCGGATTGGCACTGGACCTTCCACCTGTAACGCTTCTACCACACGAGAGAGATCAGGTATGCATATTGGCGATGACGTTGCCTGTTTTGTTGTGCAAATCGTTTTTGCCTCCATAGAAGCATGTTGTGGTGAGTTTAGTAGTCCATGAAATATTTCATCTTTGAGCATTGGAGTATTTTATGTGCCAAGTGGCTCCTGGTTATCAGTGTGTTTATCTGTTTTTCTTTTTTTTTTTCTTTTCTTTTTCTTAACACACTTAATTTAGCTTGTACTAAGTTTAATAATTTTTTAAAGTATTAGACGCATAGGTGTTTAAAATTAACACCACTGTTTTGAGTGATGGTTATGTTTAATAGTGAAAAACCTTTCAAATCCTCCATATTCTTGGTGCCTTAGTCGCCTAACAGTAACTTTAAATGTAACAAACATTGCTGTAGTTGACCAGGAACATGAATGTTATGGACACGGTTACATGTCTGTGTCTGCATCTAGAGCACCAAATGTGGCTTATGCCTAAAACAAATGTAAAAGTGTGTGTGTTTGTGTATTCATGCGAGTTCTTGGTCTAGTCAATATCAATGTGTGTTCATTTATAGTTTCTAAAGCCCCATTTACACTGCAGGTCTCGATGCCCAATTCTGATTTGTTGCCTATATCTGATGTTTCTGACCCTCTGTTTACGCGTTCTTTCAACTATGATTAATATCCGATTCAAGTGTTTACACTTGCCATACCGTCTGAAACATTGCGCATACTTAAAGGGAGTTTCTTGCACTACACACTAGCCAAGATGGACGAAGGCGAAATAATATGCTTGATTCTAGCTCTGCGATATATGCAAAGTTCACGAAATGGAGAAGGAGGAGAAGGGCCATCATTGCAGCCTGCGCATATACTTCATTTATTGTGTTCTCAACCATTCAGAGGAATGTCTGAGTGTGAGAGGTGTCGGGGTTGCTCTCTGGTGGCTGCGAAGAAGTCGCAGTTTTAATGACGTACAGAACGCAATGCCTCAGAAAATCCGATCTGTCTGTTTACAAGACGATCACATTAGCACATATTTGATTTATATCTGATTTATTTCCACATATGAAGGAGGCCTGAAACTGATCTCGAAATATCGGAATGAATGTGTTTTTTTTTTCCCTGTTTACATGGACATAGAAAATATCTGATATGTGTCACATATGAGCAAAAAATCGGAATTGGGTCACATTTAACTGACAGTGTAAACATAGCTTAAGAGTAGGTGTGAAAGCACAGGCTTTACTGGGTTTAAATTTAAAACTCTATTTTTTTTCTCTTTTTTTCCTTCTTTAATGCGGTTAATTTTGTCTGGTGTGAACACAGTAATCGTGCTTGGGTGCAGACCAAAACACCCGCACCAAGACCACAAAAAAGGGAGCTCTTGATCTAAATCATGTAGCCAACTCTGGTGCATTCCTCCTGGTGAGAAAGCATACCAAACCAAAACGTTACCCAAAGCGTTAAATGACATTATTTGAGAGCATTGAATTATTGATGGATTTAAATTATTTTGTTTATACACCCAAACCGTGCTACAGGATGAATCACAGGCAACAGTGGAGTCGTGAGGAGGTGCAGGGCCTGTAATTACAATTACACACACCAGTATAATCAACTTGCATAGGTTCATCTCCACTGTGAAAACTGTCAAACATGCAGCAGTCTACAACACAGGATCTTCTTCCTGTATTTCTTAATTTTTTTAAGACACCTCAGACCAATAAGTGGAGAGGATGACCTCACTTGGTTTGGAATTGTTGCATTTTGCTATGCTTGCATGTTTTTCTGTGTGGGGAAAAGGAAACTGAAGATAAAATGCTACAAGTATTAAAAAAAAAAAAAAAAAAAACTCTCCGATTTGCACCAGAGCAAATGAACTAAGGTGTGAAAGCACTCTAAGATCTATGGAAATAAGGATCCGATGTGCATCTAGAATGTCTCGGATTTTACATATTCTGAGCCAATCCATATATAATGTATTAATTTTTTTTATTTTATTTTTTTTAGATGAAAGGCCTGATTTTCATTGAGAAATTACTCAGATAATTTTTGATAACTATGAAGATCTCATTATGGGGTCAGTATTTAGTTATCTGGTACTCTGAGCTTTGGTTTAAAGGACCTAAACTTCCTGAATCATACAGTACATTCTCTGTGGCAATCTAAAGCGGTGCATGTCTTGCTTGCCTGCTGTTTTATTGAGGATTAAAAAAAGAGTAGTAATTTCACTAGGCTGTAATTATTAGGCTTTTGCTTTTCCTTTATTTAATATTGCCAAAGTGATCATTTCAGTTTTCTGTGTTTAATTGCATGCAGGTTTCAACTTTTAGTAAGAAAAAGCTTTACCAACCTAACATTTGCATTAATATGTTGAAAGGCTTTATCCAGCTGTGGTCAAGGCATTAATTTTCTTCTAGATTAAACTAGATATTAAACTAGTCAGGACGTCAAGGGATTGTTATTTAAAGCTGTTCTGATCTTGCTGGTCATTTAAGTCGTGTTTAGCCTGGCCCTGGCTCTTGGTGCTCATTTTTTTGCCATGGGTTACTAACAATGGGAGGCCATTTGGTAATCAAATCTTGGAGCACATTCCCTCGTCTGCTCCTTGTTGAGTTGTTCATTGAAAGCAAACGCTTTTGGTTTCCAGGCGCGGGGGCTTGACTGTTGCTAAGCGATGTGTTTTTCATTGACACTAGGACATGATAGCATAGTGCCAGTCCCTTTTTTTTTTCTTTCTTTTTTTTTCCACAATCAGGGAGAAGGTCTGCCATCTCGCAGATGGTTTAGGGAGCCGACCGTGGTGGGCCGGCCACTGATTAGCTCAATGCGTTAAAAGGGCTCTTTTGTTGTTAATTGTGTGCTTGGGGACTGGTCAGTGTGCAGCTGCTCCAGGCCTCTTTATCATATGCTGCTAGGGGTTAAAATTTGAGAAAGGAGAGGGGCCAAACCTGGCCTCTTTTGTGCCATTTGCTGGCAGGATCAGATTTTGTAGTGATGAAGGTATATTAGATCTCTTGGCTGGTTTCCTTTTAGACATTCTTAAAACTCTTGCATGAAACACAGTAATTGAATGAAGGTCTGTTAAAGTAAAGCTGATTATATCAGTTTGGGGGAAGTGTGTTTTTGTAGAGTGCTGGGCCACTGATTTGCAGCTGTGGCTACCATAATAGCTCTACTTGTTACACAATGCATTATTGAGGCTTACGCATCAAGTAATCAGATTTCTGGCAAGCGTGAGCAGACTGGGGGTCTAGACCTGACGAAAGATAATTCTCGATTCCCAATACAGCCTATTGCATCAGCTGTTTATTTTTCTTCATGTAGTATCGCATTATCATTTTTGTATTTAACTGACTGTCTGTTAAAATATCATGTCCTTACATAATTATTTAACCTCTCAAAAGCATGTTTCTTTCACAAAGAAGCATAAGTATGCAAAGCAACAACACGTGAAGACAGTTTTGTTTCACACGCTGCCAGCACTGCATCGTGTGCTTTCTACTGTCCACACTGTTTAATTGGATGAATATAATTTGAAATTGTCAGTCACTAGACACATTGTTTTATTTCTGTCAAACAGAAGTAATTTTTCAGATGCATTTCGTTTTACACAATCTAACATTTTACATGGACCTATCAAACGCGTGCGTACAATAAAACTGAAATCTGTCAGTGACACATAAGTGGGTTTGCTCATGGCACTGTTTTGGATGAGGGTGTGTAATATCACAAAATCACATATGATATTACTGGGTTGGTGATCAGACAATTACTGGATGGATTGCCCTTGTGCGGCATCCCCAGTGCCATTTCCAAGCCGGGAGAAGTGGGTGGGTTGTGGATTTCTTGCAGAGCGAATGATCTTATGTCGCGACTCCGAGAAAGGGAGGAGAGAGATTGGCTTTTCCCACTTTCTTACTAATGTAACACACCTGTCCTGACCAGGTGTGTTACATTTACTTAATTCTACCCGTAAAACTAGGAGACCCATTGGACTTTGAAGCAAAACATTCGTGTATATAAATATTTACGTACAGGAAGTGTGTGTGCGTGTGCGCGCACACGTACACAATCAAGTTTAGCTGTACTTCTGTTAGTATAATATTAGTACAGATTGCTTTGTGATGGGAAATAATGACGGCTTTGAGGTTTATGGGTAACTCAAACTCAGCCACACAGTCAAATGGAAAAGTGCTTTAATTGTTTTTTTAATTGTACCTGGCACAGTTATTAGCAATGTATCTTTTTGCTGTGATTTAAAAAAAAAAAAAAGTGAAATTAATATTAATTAATATGTAATATTTGATCTCCACACGGTCCATTAGAAATTTCAGTGAAAGTTTTTTTTTTTTTTTACTCTTTTCATTTAAAAGAAAA
>JAAGKR010000215.1:0-179848 GCA_011419295.1 Clarias macrocephalus | reverse complement strand
CCCCCCCCCCCCCCCCCCCTCTCTCTGGCTTTCCCTTAGGAATGTGGATCTGCCAAGTATGCAGGCCAAAGGAGCAGGAGGAAAAACGACTGCTGCACAAAACAGCAGCCCAGATCAGGAGGCGATATGCAAAGCCAGGAAGGCCGAGGAAAAATCTCGCGCATCAAATAATGTATGATAATATATTTCTCACACTTTGCCATTCTTATGTTCTTAGTTTGATGCTTAGGGTTATGACTTGTGTTTTCTATCTTGCTAATCCATGACCTTTTTCTTGGAAGATAAAAAGCCATTTCAGGCACATTTATTTCTCCAGCACTCTTAGGACACCGTCTTTAGTTATAGGTTGTTAACTGTGTACTTTTAGCCAAGGGCGTTTTATTCTGTTCTATTTTTAACAGTGCTGTGTGCACTGAGAATCAGAGGGTATGCAAACAGTTGAACTTAAAAGCACCCAGTGTGAATTGGCTCATGGAGCCATAGTACTATATAGAACCATAGTTATCATAATGGGGTCCCGGGACCTCCATGTGTGTCTGAATCGTAGCTAGGTGTGGTAGATTAAAAAATAAAATAAAATAAATAAATAAATAAAACGCTTTTTTTTTCTTCTTTTTTTCCCCTAAACTTACAGTGCTGAAAAATAGTATAAATGTAAATGTCAGTGTCAAGTTCAGGAGTAGAAAGCACTCTACATAATGTTTAGAGCATAAATCTGTACTAAGCCGGCCTGTGGACTTTACTTTGTAGTTAGAGGTCCCAAGCTGCAAATTGTTTTAAGAATACTGACACGTTAGTTATTGCATCATGAATGAGATCTGTTGTCAGTAGGATCATATGAGCTGAGCTGTTAAAATTTAGGGTCTGTACTTTTTTATTTTTATTTTTTAAAAATATATACTGTTGTTTTTAAGCAGTGTTTGTGCTGTGCTTTCAATTGTTTCGGGCTCTGGCGTTGTGTTTACTGTATGTATTGTCTTGCAGGCCTGAAAGAAGTGCTGCCCGAACCCTTGATCTGTGTGAGCGAGAGGTACATGGTCAAGGTCATAAAATTTCAGCCTCTACTTCACCCACATCCAGCACCATCTCGTACAGCGCAGACATGCAGAGCCGCTTGAGCAGCTTCGGCATCCCCCTTACATCCACCCCAGCTTCACTCACTTCTTCATCCACACTGCCTCCATACAACAAAAAAACCAAAAGTCTCATCGATGGCCTCTCAAGATTTTTCACGCCCTCTCCCTTGGGCCGACGCATGCGTACTGAAGCTTCCACGTCTTCTGAACCACATAGGCCTAACAAACGGACTTACCGGAAACGCCTGTGCGAGCCTCATTCCATCTCGGCCGTGACGGGCGCTAGCCAAAGGATAACTGCCCTGTGTAGTGCACTCACTACACCCTGCTCTTTATCAGGACACAGTCCAACATTGGTGAATCCCAGTCAGTCAGATTCTCCGCAGAGCTCCTCGTCCCAGTCCAGCGGCCCCTCACTCAGCAGTCTTGCAAGCAGCAGCCAGCTGAAGGGACTATTTGATGGACTGTCTCACATCTACGCAACTCAGGGACAGTCCCGGCAGAAGGGACTGCCCAGCTATGCACCACCTAAACGAGGCCAATGCACCAGGGACGCTTCCTCCTCACCTACATCGCCTTTGCAGATCCATGGTAATAAGCCCATTGAAGGGTTCAGTAGCAAACTATCATCTGTGTCCGGCTCAGACTCGGCCTGGCCACCTAAAAGAGGAAGGCCCTTTAAGACAGCACTTCACTTTAAGCGAGCCCCCTTCCTGAAGAAGCACAGGCTCTTGGGCAGGTTTAGGTATAAGGCATCCCCACAGAGGGGCGGCCCCATTCCCGGGAGGAGCAGCCTTCCACATGGACGAAACCATGCCACATGGTCTGACCAAAATCGTGGTAAGCAGGATGGTCTTGATCTTTTAAATACAAAAACCCACTGTATATAGATATTCCTTGCTGAATACATTACATTGTTAAAACCAGTTAAAGTATGTACACTGAAAGATTAGTGAGTTGTAAAAGTTTAATGTTGCATGGCATTTTTGAAAAGCATGATGTTCTTTTATTGTTAATATCTTGCCTTTTTTTTATTTATTTATTTTTTTTTTAATAAACTATTATAGTTTTAAATTCTTTGAGATGCCTAAAAAGAGAAGTTCATGAAACGAGGTTACCTTTGTCCAATGACCAAGTAACTGAAGAGGACATGAAAATGTTCAAGCATACCCAGGAGCTCACCACAAAGGTGAGAAGAGTCTTGGTGTAACCATGTTATAAAAACATTGTTCATTACTGGCTTAATTACTCATTTAGTTATTTTTTTCTTCTACAGAGGACTGAACTCATAAGCAGTGGTGATCACGGACCATCACTCATAGAATTTGGGAAATATGAAATACAGACATGGTACTCATCACCTTATCCTCCAGAATACTTGAGGTATTTTTTTTTCTCTTGTTAAATGGACAATTCAACAGAAAGGAAAAAAAATCTGCATTCTTTAACTGTAGGTTCCCACGTTTCCTCAGATTACAGAAGCTGTATCTCTGCGAGTTCTGTCTAAAATACATGAAAAGCCAGGACATTCTGCAAAGACATTCAAAGAAGTGTGGCTGGTTTCACCCACCAGCTAATGAGATTTACAGAAAAGATAACCTTTCTGTCTTTGAGGTCAGTTCAGTATCTTTCAGCATGTGGTGTGCAGTCTCTTAGGAATGTGCATCTTAATTTAATCAAATCTTCATTAGCGATTCTGCATAGAATTTTATATACATAATTGAAGGGCATTGATCCGTCAGGCTCCCCTATTTTTCAAGAGCTTGGATGGTAACTTTAATGTGACAGCATTTAACTAATACTGGTTAAGATGTACTGTTGATCAACCAGATGCATTTTGATCATGTGGAAATGTATTTACATATGGGCTGAAATCTATAGATGGTTGCAGGATCTGTAATCTACATAATTTAAAATTTGACACATTAGTATTTGCTTTCTTTTTTCCAAATGTTTAGAATAAAAATTTTAAAAAGTTAAATTATAAGAAGAATTTACCAAACACAAAAGGCATCCAATTGAAATGCCTTGCTGTTACATTCTAAAGAAAACTGTAAGGAAATTGCAAGGCTGACTTCATTATCGCTTAAAGTGCCTGCAGCATGTAAAGGTGTCACATTTAATGCCTTTCCTCTCTTCTTTCTTCTTCAGGTTGATGGAAATGTAAGCAAAATTTTCTGCCAAAACCTCTGTCTGCTAGCGAAGCTTTTTCTTGACCACAAGACCCTCTACTACGATGTGGAACCTTTCCTTTTCTATGTTTTAACTCAGAATGATGATAAAGGTTGCCATCTTATAGGTTACTTCTCAAAGGTACTAGAATACATGCTCTTTATTCATTATTGAAAATGTGGCTATAGTTATTGACCTTAAAAATTGTAAGACTCCGATTTTACTTCAGAGGCCCTGTGCCTCAAACACATTTTTGCTGTGCCCTGACCAATATGTTGTACATCCATGTTTTTTCTGAGTTTGAGAACAGTGGCATTCTCTCCGTGAACATGTTTAGTTTGGTTCAGTCGAGGACAGCGGCAGGTGCAGTGAATTGCCTGCGTTGGCAGTGCTGTGACATATACTATCTATTTCTTCCTCCCTCAGGAAAAGCTTTGCCAGCAGAAGTACAATGTCTCCTGCATAATGATCATGCCCCAGTACCAAAGGCAAGGATTTGGGAGGTTCCTCATTGATTTCAGTAAGTTTTTTTTTTGTTGTTGTTTATTTTTATTTCACTGTTCTTAAAATCTTATTTACTAGGTATGGGAATCATCAGGGACCAGCTGATATGATATTGTAGTGATGCCTAGGTGCTGATTTCATTTGGATTCCGATTCTGTTAGTATCACGATTTTATGAATATCTCAATTAGAGTTTTCTCTAATTGAACAATTCTAAACCAACTTATAATCCAAATAAATAATTTGCTCATACCACATGGCATGAACTGGTACCTGGCAATGTGTGACTAGTTCACCTGTAGGATTATAGAAGAATGGCAACATTTTACTGGCTCGAATGCAAACATGCGTAAATTAATAAATAAAGAAAGAAAGGGGGGAATATGATCAATATGAACAATTTTTTCCCCAATTTTTATTATTTACTGTGTTTCATGAGTTGTCACTCTCGATCATTGTTGCTCTGCTCAGATGCAGCCAAAAGGCCATGTATTTGAATATAGAATTTGAATATTTGAAAGATTATAAATGCTTCTCCCATCAAACATTTGATTAGCAGTGTGGGTTGTTGTTGTTCTTTAGATTTCTAAGGTGAAAATGTAAATTTCTGAGTGTGATTATTGTTTATCTGTTAGTGCTATGTCAGTGTACATTTTGTTCCATGGTCGCCAAGGATAACACTAAGGTGTGAGTACTCTGTGCCTCTGTTCTGAGAGCTCCTTCCAGATGGCTGCTATAATGAAGTTGATAGTTGCTGATGTAAAAGCACCATGTGAGGGCAGCTCTCTATCTAATCATGGCTTAAAGCAGTTCTTTACTCTGGATCCAGCTCTCTCTAAGTCACTGAATGCTAATTCAGAGGAGCGCTCTTTAGGGCAGCATTGTGTCCTGCGCTTTCCAGTATCCGTCAAATTGTGTCCATGGGTTTGGAGCTTATAAAACATGTGTGAAATACAATGTCAATCTCTTTATTCATACGAGATGTTCTCCAGAAGAAGCAACATATGTTTATAGTCGCAAACTATCCTTGGCATCAGATTCCCTGATCTCTCTCCTCCCATTTCTTTGCCAGGTTACTTACTCTCCAGGAGGGAGGGCCAGGCCGGGTCCCCGGAGAAGCCTCTATCAGATCTGGGTCGTCTGTCCTACTTGGCGTATTGGAAAAGTGTCATACTGGAGTACCTGCACAATCACCCGGATAAGAGTGTGAGCATCAGGGGAATAAGCAAAGCCACAGGCATGTGTCCACATGACATTGCCACCACACTCCAGCAGCTCAACATGATTGATGTGCAGGATGGCAGGTAGGTTTGACTCACTTGTGTTTTAGTCACGCACATTTTTTACAGGCTTTCCTCTAAATCAAGTCATGTTAACACAAGGCTTAATCAGCCATTAAGCTCACACAGTGAACTGAAGCCTGTGTGTATTATTGCAGTTATCGCCACTCATGTTTTGTGGCTGTATAGAATTTTCTCTCTGCATTTTTTTTTTTTTTCACTGTTTTGTTCTTTTGGTGTAGATTTTTAATCATTCGGAAGCATCAGATCATCCAGAAGCACATGTCCAGGCTTCGAGAGAAACCACGTCTTTATGAGGTTGACCCTGACTTTCTGGTCTGGACTCCTGCTAAATCAGTCTACAGGAAAACCTCAGAGAGCCATCGTAGGATAGGAGCAGAGGTAGGGGTCACCTTTTTATGTATTAAACATTTACACTGGCCAACAGTTACATGCTGGCAGTGTGTTTTTTCACAAAGGCTTATATATTGCCTGGTTTGGCATAATTGGCTTAACAAGTGTAAATGTATGGTTTATATCTTGTGCTAAACCAGAATACAAAATGTACCTGATAAAACAAGCCAGACCTGGGACGTGTTGTGGCCCATACGACAAACCACAGACTGTTGCCTGTTTCCAGTGTGGTCAGGTTTTACTGTGTGATTGGGATGCCAATATTCTTTAATATATAGCTAGAATTACGTAACGGTATGGCTACACGATGTGTAGGCCAGCCGTGCATGTTCTATAGCTGTGTAATATCAAAACTAAATTTTCTGATGACTCTGGGTCACTCACTGTGCTGCTCTGCATTATAATAAATTTATATCTGTAGTTCTCAGAGGACAGAGATGACCGCTACTGAACTTCCTGGGTGACCCAGATCTGTTCATTATTGACACCACTCTTTTTATATGAAAACAAATTAAAACACAGTTAAAAAAAAAAACTGTTAAAAATAAATAATTTTAGATCACTGACTAATCAGGAGGTAAACATTTTACTACATAAACACACTATTCTGTAATACTGAAGTCAGTGCAAACTGGCTCATGTACACTCCTGCTTGTGTTTCTAGAAAGCAAATCTTGCGGTATGCAGTGACTCAACCGCTGAGAAGCGAGCACGAATGATGGGCAGTAGAATACCTCCTCTTACCAAGAGTAATAACTACGCCAGACGTAACCCGGAGCAAATACTGACTAGCACCACTGAGAAGGATTTGAACGTCAGTGAGGATAGCAGCAGTGATGATGATACTTCAGTCCTTTCCCAGTCTGCACCAGGGCTCAAGCGAAAGGTAAGCGTTCTGCTGTGGGGAATCCGTGTCTATGTCATCAAGCCGATGCACTTCGCTAGATCCTGCTTTTTTTTTTTTTTTTTTGCTGTACACTAGCTGCACCATTGACTAGGCACCATTGCATCATATGCTTGGGCATAAATATCTCGTGTGAATAGACACTGGGAAGGAGAAATATTCATGTCAGTTTATTTAGGAATTATTCTAGGCCTTTATTAGTTCACCAGAGATAATCTACTTTTCCGTTTAGTTGTATTTGGCCAATATTAAATCTTAGATCAGTGTGTGTGAATCAAGTGAATCATTAAAACAAAACTTTTTTTTTTTTTTTTTTGCCATGTTGAGATATTTGCAGTAGGCTTAGCAAACCACAGAATGTCTCCTAAGAGTCAGCCAAGACCAGTAAAGAATATGTTGAGGGACATGTGGTCAACTGGGTCCTGCTTGCTCTCATTTGGGGTTTCATGTTGCCAGAGCTTTCCAGTTGAATGGTCTGTGGCTCAGATACTGTGGTCTGAATGATGGAGCTTTGCATTTAGATCATGAGGCATGCCATTCAGAATGTGGTCACATTTCCCTATGTTTAGCATCATCCTTAACTGCATCCTCCTCATCCAAACCCCTGCTTTTTGGTTGAGAGTGCACTGGGGTCACTTAAAAAAACAAAAAAAAACAAATCTCAATACCTCCTATGAACTGGAATGTCAAACAAGTCATATCGCGTGTCTCTTTAACTTGTACTTTATACCGGCCTCTTCTATGGACGGAGTTCAGATATGGTAATCCAAAAATGTAGGCATGAACAGTCCAATGTCTCTTGTGATCCAATATCTCTCAGAACATTTGAACACATTGCATTCGATCTATGAATGAATGGCAATGCATCATCAAAAGACTGCCTAGTCACTAGTGTTGCTTTTTTTTTCTATGGGAACAAGCTACTTTAGGACTATGGAGCCGAAAAGGTTTCTCTGTTTGCTGGTTGCCTTTTCTGTGCATGTTTAGCCACCCAAAGGCTTATCTCCTTACCACAAAATCGTTATGGCCATAACTTGCACAAATACATCGATGATTGATTGATTGGATGATAAGGAGCACACACAATCTTCAGACATGAGCTTAAAATGTTGTATTGGAAACATTTATAAAAATTAAAAAACCTTCACCTATAAAATAGGCACACTATAATGAATACTTGTCATATGCTTTCCCTTATAAAGATAGTCTTATGCAAAAGTTTAGGCACCCCTTAATTAACAGATTTTGGTGATATTTATTTATTTATTAATTTTTTAGAGATGTTGACAGTCTCTTGAAAATGCTGAAAATAATGTGCATTTTGTGCAAACATTGGTGTATCGTAACTTTTTATGTCATAAATTGAACAAAGATTAAAAAATTAAAACATTATTGTGGCACTGTGCAAAAGTTTGGGCACCCTACATAATCCGTGCTTGGTAACGCCTCCTCTGGCAGATATCACAGCTTGCAAATGCTTTTTATAGCCGGCTAAAAGTCTTTCAATTCTTGTACTTGGGATTTTCTCCCATTCCTCCTTGCAAAAGGCTTCTAGTTCTGTAATATTCTTTGAAAATTTGAGGGTAGATTTTACAATGATGTTTAAATCAGGGGACTGTGATGGCCGTTCCAAAACCATCAGCTTGAGGTATTCCATAGTGGATTTCGAGGTATGTTTAGGATCTTTGTCCTGTTGTAGAAGCCATCCTCTTTTCAGCTTTAACTTTTTAACATATGGTGTGATGTTTGCTTTCAGGATTTTCTGGTACTGTATTTAGTGGAATCCATTCTTTCCTTCACCCGTGCAATGTTTCCTCTGCCACTGGCTGCAACACAACCCCAAAGCATGATAGATCCACCTCCATGCTTAATAGTTGGCAAGGTGTTCTTTTCATGAAATGCTGCTCCTTTCTTTGTCCAAACATGCCTTTGCTGATTGTGGCCAAAGAGTTCTATTTTAAATTCATCAGTCCACAGCACTTGTTTCCAGAACGCGTCAGGCTTCTGTAGATGTTCATGCAGGTTCTGTAGATGGGACCAGGTAAGGTTTTCTTCTGCTGACTCTTCCATGAAGGTCTTGTCTGTGCAAGCATTGCCGCACAGTGGAACGGTGCACCACCACTCCTGAGTCTTCTAAATCTTCCTGCAGGTTTTTTGCAGTCAAATGGGGGTTTTGATTTGTCTTTCTTTGGAGGTCAAAATGAGATCTGGAAAACCACAGTTCCCCTGAACTGCTATCTCTTAATTACATTTCTCACTGTGGAAACTGCAAGCTGACAACGCTTTGCTATCTTCTTGTAGTCTTCTTCATTACACAGCTGCAGTGTGTGCACAAGGTTTGAAGAGTCAAAGTATTTGTAAACATTTGAAATTGGAATTTACTAATGATAATAGCTGTTGCTCATCAGATCTAAGCTGATTAAGGTCTGAAACCTTAAAAAAAGAATCAGAGACTCGAACTCTTAGGGTGCCCAAAATTTTGCGCAGTGCCATAATAATGTTTTATTTCATTTTTGTTTAATTTATGGCATAAGAAGTAACTATGCATCAATGTTTTGCTGAAAATATTATGCATTTTTTTCAATTTCCAAAAGAGACTGTGGTAACATCTTTTCAATTAAAAAAAATCGCCAAAATCTGTTATTTATCAAGGGGGGTATCTAAACTTTTGCATAATACTGCATATGTAACCTCTCTACAGGTTAATGAGCAATGTTTGTGCAAAATGTACAGTGCAGTCCATATTAAATAAACAGCAAAAACAAGGTCCACCATTTCTAAGATATATTCAGCGCAATGCTAACGTTAGTTTGGATTAGGAAGGACTGTTTTTAAACTTGAACTCTGACAGCTCGCGCCCACGCTCCTGCTGAGCAGTGACTAAATTTGTCTGCAACTCTCGTTTTACTTTGTTTTTTACTTCCTTCTCTTTCAGCCAAGGGCTGCTTTTCATTTGTGTGGTTCTTGAAAGCATAAAGAGCTAAAGCTGTACAAAATACCATGCAGTCTTCCATTGACAGAGTTAAAGCTTTTATTGACTAAGCGCCTTGCTGTTTAATTAGGAAACACTGCTCACTAGCTAAATATAAACACTGAGTTTAGCATTTTTTCTTCTTTTTTTGGGACCAAAAATGAGTGCTGTTTAAGTGATACAGTATACTACATGAATGGATGTCTATTTCAGAGTTCACTAAGGATTGAATCACCTTAAACAGATATTAATATAAAGTCTGAGTGGTGTCTTAATAAACAAGGCTCTCATTGTGGATTTATGTATTTTCACAGAGAGCGGGCCCTCTGCGGAGAAAAAGGGGCAGGAGGAGAGTGCGCATCAACAGCAGCGTCACCACAGAAACCATCTCGGAAAGAACGGAGGTGCTGGATGAGCCTTTTGAAAACTCTGACGTAGAGAGCCCTGCACCACAGCTAGGCCGTTCCGTCGGACGGGAAGAAAGTGATGAGGAAGAGGAGGAGAACAGCTTAAGAAGAGTTGTGCGCAGGCCTGGTAGACCAAGAAAGAAGGAAAGACGAGATGACAATCATTCTAATCAACAGGAGGGAGAGCAAGTTGAAGGTAATTGTTTTGCACAGGTTTTTTTTATTTTTTACTAGTGGCACATTGTCTTTGATATTATTCGGGGCATATTCTGACTCTCTTAATTTAAAATCTCTCATCAACTCAGATGCTGTGAAAAAGGACAATCCTCGGCCTGTTAAACGGAAAAAAGGCTGGCCCAAAGGAGTTAAGCGAGGGCCTCCTAAATGGAGGCTAAAGAAAGAGCGGAAGATGGGATTTAAGCTCAACCTCTACACACCACCTGAGACGCCAATGGTCAGTGTGGAGCAAGAACCAGAGGAGGAGCAGGTGGACAGCCCTGTTTCTGTTCCCGAAGGCTCAGAGTCTGCGTTTTTAAACGAACCAGAATCTGTGAAGCCAGAGATGCACTCGGACACCTTGATCATGGAGCCGCAGGAACCGAGTGAAGAAGACAAGGACGATGAGCCTACAGATAAACCTGATTCTATGGCTGTTTCTCCTTGTGAGGCAGTGAGCCAGGAAACCACATCAGGTCCTGTGAACTCTGATGAACAGTCCCCTGAAAGTACAGAACAGGAAAGGTGCCAGGAACCAGATGAGGAACACAAATGTAGTGAGCCCCAGGCCCCTGATGATGAGGAAGAAGAGGATGAAGAACTAGAACCATCGCATGTGGAAGATCATGATGCAGATGATGAGGATGATGGCCATGTAGATTCTGGTGAGGTGAGGAAGGAGGACCCTACACTATTACTGGAGAAAGAGTCTCTGGATAACTCCGATCCCAAGCCGAACTCTTGTAGCGATGACGATGATAAGGAAGAGGATCCTCCTGTGCAGTCTTCTGGAGAGCTGGTCTCGGACAGCGGTTTAGTTGGCATCGACACACAGGATAACCCTGAGGACTCGGACCATCAGCCTGACACAGAATCAGATGAGGAGGAAGAGGAGAACATTCAGAATGTTGACCAAAAAGATGCTGGTCCTTTGACACCTGCAATAAAGGAAGACCACAGTATTTGTCCAGAGATTGACATGGAAACTGCCCAAGCGGTTCAATCCCTAACGCAGGAGGCTGAGCAAGAAAGGCACTTCCAGGACTGTGTAGAGACCCAGGAGGCCTGTCGCAGTCTGCAGAGATATGTGCATGTTGACCAGAGTCCCCAAATGACTCCAGTTGATGACTGCCAGCAGTCAGACCACAGCAGTCCACTGTCCTCTGTACACTCTCACCCGAGCCAATCAGTGCGGTCTGTTAATAGCCCAGCGGTGTCCATTCTGGAGAACAGTTATACTCAGATCAGCCCAGATCAAGGCGCAATCTCTGTGCACTCCTTACATAATAACATGGAGACAAGTCCAATGATGGATGTCCCTTCGGTGTCTGACCACTCGCAGCAGGTAGTGGACAGCGGCTTCAGTGACCTTGGGAGCATCGAAAGCACGACAGAGAACTATGAGAATCCCAGCAGCTATGACTCCACACTAGGTGGCAGCATTTGTGGCACAGCAGCCAGCGCTGGTGCCTCTTCCCAGAGCAGCTGTTCCTATGGCAACCTTTCCTCCGGTGGCAGCCATGGCCAGAGCAGCTGTGCTGTGTCCCAGCAGATGGCCGGCCCTGTTGTGAACAATACTGGTGCCTGCAGCATGCTCCAGCAGAACAGCATGAGCTCACCACAGGGCTGCAGCGTCAAATCCCCACAAGGCTGCGTACCAGAGAGGCAGCCTGGACATGGGCATGGACACGGTCCTGGGCACGGGCATGTACACAGTCATGGCCATCATCACAACCATCATCACCATCACCACCCGCACCAACACCATCAGCATCAGCACCACCAGCAGCCCCTATCTCACTGCTCTATGCCTGGTAGCTTCCCTCCTCCCATGCAACTCTCTGACCTCCCTGAGTCAAACAACCCCTCCACTAATCTGGGACTGTATGAGAGGATGGGCCAGGGTGAGTATGGGAGCGGGCACTATGCACAGCCCTCAGCTACTTTCAGCCTGGCCAAGCTCCAGCAACTTACCAATACTCTCATGGACCATCCTCTGCCTTTTAGCCACTCTGCATCACATCCGATCACGTCTTATACCAACAACAACGGGTCTTTGTCCTCGCAGCTTGGCCCTCACAACCCCACATTGGTGCCTCTGTCTCAGCCTCCACACGGTGTCGCAGGTGGAGGCCCTCAGACACAGGCCACCATGACTCCACCCCCTAACATGACTCCTCCACCTATGATGGTTCAGCGCAACATGGGCACACCTAACATGAACTTGCCCTCGTCCCAAAGACTGCAAACACAAATTGCACCCAAAAATCACCATCATCATCATTCGGTGTCCATTCGCTCTAAATCAGCACCACTGACTCCTCACCACCAGCAACAGATGTACGGCAGGAGTCCACAGGCCGTTACCATGCAGGCTCCAAGCAGGACACTAGCCATGGCACCACGCATGAACATGGGTGTTAACCTCATGCCTGCTCCAGGTTACAACGTCAATTCGATGAACGTAAATATGGCACCGCTGAACGCAATGAACACGTACAGAGTGACCCAGCCCATGATGAATGGGAGTTACCATGGCAGCACAACGTATATGAACCAATCTCCGCAGTACTCTATGCAGATGGGCATGATGGGTACTCAGCCTTACCCACAGCAGCCCATGCAGGCTCCTCCCCACGGCAATATGATGTACAGTCCTGCGGGTCACCATGGTTACGTGAACACTGGCATGTCCAAACAACCCTTAAACGGGCCTTATATGAGACGATAATTGCTAATGACCCCTGTCCCGCAAAGGGTTAGGAAATGAAAGTCAGCTTGATGACTTGAGGTAGTTTATTTTTTATTTTATTTTTTGGGTTAATTTTCAATATTATTGTTCGCTTTTTATGGATTTTTTTTTTCTTAAAAAACCAGCACTTGGTAAGAATGCAAAAAAATTGTGTTTAATGGCTAATCTTTAGCTTTTTCCCTATTTATGGGAAGCCTTACATCATCAAAATTTAACGTAATGTTTAAATGTAAATCTCTTAAAACTGCATTGCAGTTTATGGTTGCATTGACACCCCCCGACCCCCCCCCCTCCCTATTTTCTTTTGGACTTGCTTCATGGAACCTTTAAATGTGCCTGCATTGTAAGCCTTTTCAATGTACCTGTTTAACAATCGCAAGGTTATTTTCCAAGTCTGTACTCATGCCTTCATATTATTTAAATTATTGTAAGTCTACTTTTATATATTTTTTTAAGTGTAAGGTGAAACTTAGCATGCTATAATGTCTTTGTTAGTGACAGTGCATCAAAGTAGTACTGTACAGTGTTGTGCTTAAAAGCAAGCAATTTTATATTAAATGTATGGCCTTGGTTAGGTTTCCCTCTTATGGAAGGAAAAATGAAACTATATTTTTGTTGTTTCTAATACTGAAAAGATTTTAAAACATCGTCATGTTTTTGGGTGTCCCGCTTCGAAGGTTCTATTGCTAATTGTGTATAATTTGTTACTTTTTAACAAGTTTCTTTACCTGAGGCAGCTTTGTTTTTATACAAACTAAAGCAATTTCAGACAAAATAGAGAAGTAAATGTCAGTATTTGTACATGTAGAATTCTAAATCAATGGAAGGGAATGCAAAAAGGAAAAAAAAAAAGAAGAAAAACTTTCACAGGGCAGTTCAGAAAATTGTCAGTTTTTTTCCCAAAGTTGGTCTTTTATGAAATGCCTTTAAACATGCATTTTCATTCCAGATGTAAATTTTTTTATCTTTATAAAACATCTGATTTATATTTTACTGAAATGTAGAACAGTAGCCTTGTTAATAGACAAAACAGATGGCATGTATAAAGAGAAATTGTATTGGTGTCTGTTTGTATAGCTTATTTTGTAGCCTTTGTACCTGTACAGAATGGCAGTTTGATGTAAGAGGGATAACCCGACTATACTAATTAATGGAGCAACAGTCCTGTATTTATGAGTTACCTTTTTAGTCAGTCACTTAAATGCTGTACATTTTAGCAGAAAAATAAATTATGATGAGCCACTGACCGACTTAAGCTCAACTCTGGACTGTTTGTTTCCTGTGTGCTGTTACTTCATGCTTGCATCATTTCAGTCTTTTCTCAAAGACTGCGCAGTCGTAGGAGTCCCAATTGAATTCAAACTTTTTAAATGAGCTTTTTGATTTTAAGTATGTAATTAGGCAGAAACTCCTGAGGTATGCTGCTGGCAAAAAATAGCCCGTTTCCAGGTTCTGTACTTAATTTAATTCAGCATAAATTTATGTTCCACATGATTAATCCAGATGTTTAGGCTACGGGTTTAAGGCTATGTTGTCTGGATTCTCAGGCTTGTGCCTTTGCTCTTGTAGCTGAACATCCAGGACTCTGAGTTGCTTTAGAAAACCTCTGTTGGGTAAAATACAGCGTTGCTTCTTCACATGATCAATCGCATCGACGACAGTCATATTCTTGAAGAGCATTAGATAAGCCAAAAATAAAGTAGCTGATCGACTTCGTCCCATGACGCAGTGCACCAGCAGTTTACCTGAAACAAGAAATGAAATTACTTTAGAGGAGCTGCTCAATTGTTTCATGGTTTGAGTGACACCTCAGGTTTTTGCTGATTTGCAATTTGATTAAAATGCTCCAGGTCAAATGCATAAATATAAATGAACTAATACATTGAGGGAGTTAAATGGATGGTAAAACTATTAAAGGTCATAATTAATAAATGTAATATGAAATAAAGGTAATGTTTATACTTTTTTAACCAATTCTCTTCAAGCACCTGAGAAGACTTCTTGGTTAAAGTGTGTGTGTGGGGCTCTTATCTAAATATATTTATCGTGGCTTGTCTGTCTCTTCACTCACTCTCTGGATTGCTGAGTGCCTGGTCAATAAATTGAGCTGCCGGGTAGAAAAACTGTGCTAGGTTGAAAGTTGGAATGTCTTCTGCCTCTACTCCATAGTAATAAATGTCCATGCCGTGGTAGTAATCTGGACCTGTAGCAACATTGTTCCATTTTCCCTCGGCTGCGTTGAGGATGTGCGTTATCCCAATCTTCTCCAAATTGTGGCGCTCTAGGGCTGTCTTCCTGTGAAATAAATAGGATTACCATATGTCTAATGTTAATAAGGCTTGAATGAGTGAAAATCAGGCTTCATGAACATTTAGCAAATAATTTGCGCTCTATTAAACTGATTAATAACACTAGTGTTTCTCCTGAAGAAGTCTTAGGATCTGTCCCAAGTGTTTAGAATTTCATTAAGCAGAAAATAATAGAACGACTCGGCTCTTTTAGTCATCTTGCTTACTCATCGCCGATGTAGACGCCGGGCCAGACCTCGTTGATGTGGGTGTAAGCTGCTGCTGTGCCTTGCCAGAAGAGTTTTTGCAGCTCAAACAGCTCGGGGGTGATGTACTCACTGTCTGGGTCATCCTGTGCTGGCTTTTGTGTATTCTTGATTTGGCTCAGTTTTGAAGTGTTAGACTTCATCTTCTCTTTAAAGCTCGGTGCTCATCAGCTGGAAGCTGGAGTTATTGCCTTTGGAGAGAAATTGCAAGTTGTTTGGCAGTTGCTCAAATATCAGAATTGGTGTTTTTTTTTTTTTTTTTTTTTGAGAAGTCATCGCTGTATATAATGAGGTAGCAATATTTAATTTGTAATCGGTAATTGCATTGTCCATGTCATGGTGGATCAGGATACTATCCAGTGATCGCTGAGGGTGAGGTAGAAATGCGGCGTTGATAGGATGCTACTCCTTTGCAGGCCATCAAGCTGATGGATGTTCATAATCATGTAAACACAATTGATTTGTAGTCAATCCAGCATGTTTCTGGGAGATGGGAGGAATCTCGTAGGCGGTACAGACAGAAACCTGAGCTCCAGATAGAGCCACAGACCCCTTAGCTGCGCCACAGTGACACCCCCCCTGTGGCAGTGTCTCGAGCTTAACACGGTGTGACAGGTTCCTACATTGGCCCTAACAGCCATAAGCATTGCATAAATATTTTATAAAGCCTTACTGGTGGATTTATGTAAGCCATATGTCACGCTCTTTGAGGTAAGTTTCTTGCCTCATCATTACGGGTTAACTTTATAAGGTTGTATGTGCAGTTTTTAACCTCAGTTTGGGAGGTCCGTTTTTATTAACATGATTATGCAGTACGACTTCTGTATAAAACCCACAAGGCAGGGAAATAAATGGTTTTAAAGCCCTTGAAGTAAAAGTGGGAGTCGGTTTTACATTTATAACCCTGTTATAATTGACCTCTGACAACTTTATCAAAGTGTTATAAATGCGCTGCTAGTAAAAACAAATAACTTGTAATTTATTTTATCTGTATCTTGCAGCAGTGGCATGCGGCCAGAGGTTTGGGTGCGGCAAATGGCCTCGAGCAGTATTAAGTTGAGAAGCTGGCTGACGGCTTCACGTGGCGCATTTTTATTCTGATTGGGCTATTATTCTGATAATTAATGCATGATTAGAGTCCATGTAACCGCGGCTGTTGTCTGCTCTTACACTTTATTACATTTAAATTATTACATTGGCAGCCACGGAGTATTTTAAACCAGTTCAATCAGTTAATGGGTGTCTATTTCTTCTCCCATACAGAAAATGTTCCTAGAGAGTCAACACGGGGTTGAAAACAGTAACGGGATTTGTTTCAGCCACCATTACGTTACATGATCGCTGTGTCGCAATCAGTTGACTAATCATAATCATTAAAGGTTGATTTTCTAAGTCTTGTTGGGGGGAAAAAAAAAAACATCCAGTGTTGACCATGATGGGTTTCCTCAAGGTTCTTTGATTTCATCCCACCTCTGAAAATCATGCCAAGAGCCGCACTGGCTCAGCTCCACAATCCTGTAGGTACTATGAATGACAATGTGAAAAATGTGTGGCATTGATCCTGGGTTCCTGTTCCCAGGATAGACTCTGGATCCACCATGCCCCTGATTGGGAGGAAGTGATTACAAAACAATAATAAATAAATAAATCATTAGATTATATGTTGGTTATTCTATTTGACCTGTTTAGTTGATTCTTTATTGGCTAAAAAAGATGAAAAAGTGCTGGTTTTAGAGCAAACGCCCCCAGACACCTTGTGTAAAAAAAAAAAAAAAAAAAAAAAAAAAAAGGTCTTTTTGGCTGAGTGCGTCAACACGTTTTCAATTCAATCGTGAGATAGAAATATAAACTTTTTGAAAATATATATTTCTAAGACATACAAGAGCTAAATTATACTGCAGACATGAAATCATTCTACTGTAGATCAAACAGTTCCATTAAATTCATATTTTGCACTTTCCCAGAGTTCACTTCAAGACACACAGTTCTGGTAACAGTCAATAACGGTTGACACTAACTGCTGTTATGAATCCACACTTGATCCTCTCTTAATCCGGAAATGGTAAATCAATATACATTCATATTTAAGTGCTTACCGTCAACACGATCTGTCTGATGTTCATGCCGAGCACACGCTGCACATGTCTGGTCAGTCCATAACACACACCAGACACCAAATTATATTTTTAGGCCATTGATCTATGAGCTTTTGCTTTTAGCAGCATGCAGGAGGGGTTGACTGACTGTGTGTGTGTGTGCGCGCTCGCGCACTCTCTCTCTCTCTCACACACACACAGGACCTCTGCCCTAGTAACTAGAATAGTTCTGGCACTCAAGAGTACAAGGAGCTAGAGTACATTTTATTTTCCTGCCTTTGGAGCCTGTGACTGACTTTTTCCACCATTCGAATCACAAATCATGTTGCTCTGTTCCTGTTTTGACACACACACACACACACACACACCAAGAGAGGTACAACATCAAACCCCATGAAAACCTGGAGCAATTATATAGAGGGGGAAAAAAAAGTACTTAATACAACCGAATGTTTCTATTTCACTAAGGAATGATGTCATGATAATACAGCCGTGGATTTTTGGAGGATGTCAGAAGGTCAAAAACAATTTGCTCGTGCTGACTGCAGCATTTGTAGACGATCAGTAGTCTCTCGAATACAAGCTTCTATATTTGGAAATGACTGAGAGTGCAGGCTGCATTAAAGTGCACTAAACATTACGGATGGCTTCTTTATGCCACGAAGGCTGCCATCCCCATGTACTGCACAGATTTGTGGCTTGTAATACACCTGTTTTGAGACCACACCGGTGCTCAGAAGCTCGTTGGCTGTTTAGTGTCTCACACTCTGTGCAAATCAGGTAGGTCTCTGTTGGTTTCTTTAATGAAAAACCTCTCTGACCACACAGCAGGTGCTGCAGGTTTTGCATAAACTTGCATAAATTCATTTTTAACTACGTTGCCTTGCATAAATATTCCCCTCGTGAACTTTTCCACATTTTGTCATGTTACAACCAAGAATTGAAACGGACGACGCTGCTTCTTTGGCAAATCCTGTCTGTCTGCCCAGTTTCAATGGTGCACTACAGACTGTTTAAGTTTGGGGATTTTTTTTTAATAGCCAAAACCTGACTGATACAGCTCTAGACATGTTCCCATAGCTCAGGTTTCCAGCTGTATCGATTTTTAAATAATGCAATGCTTTTTTATTGCACACGCACAATCTCTATCAGAATAATTGTGACGTCTGAGGCCGACTGCTTACACCAGGATTAATTCACGAGTTCTACAGCAGCATTTACTGTCTATTATGTTCTTGTGTAAAATATCTAATTCATGTGAATGTTTTTTGAAAACTTCTGAAATGGTCTGTAGTATGAACATTTTAGTTTTTTTGCAATTACATGTTGTAATATTATTACATGTAGAAAGGATCCATCCAGGTGGATAGATATACTGTATATAAGCCACATACTGTGTTTGCTAGCATTTGACACTCACCATGACTAGTACATAAGGTTATCAATGAATAACCAGATGCTTGTTAGGTCAAACCTCTCAACTGCCAACAAACTACTTATGGGACTTGAAATGAAACCCTGCTTAAGCGGCGTGTGTAGCTTCACTTGTAAGACACTTTGGATAAAGGCATCTGCCAATAAAAAAATGTTAATACACTGTCAGTGTCGTGTGTAAATGCGACACAATAACCGTCCTTGAAAACACCTCTTATTTCTCGTCCTCATTATACCATTATACTGTACAGCATTCTCTGAGCTTACCTATACCTGCATAAACCTTCCTGATATCAATATTGTCAGCACTCCAGTCACTGATTCTAACAGGAAAGTAAGATCAATCTCAATGAATATCCTGCTCACCATAAAAAAAAGTTATGCACGAGAATAACAATGACATGACTGACCTGCACGCAGTGACACATCTGGCAGTTGCATAAGGTTAAAGTATGCTTTGGTAATTCACATAATTGTTTGACATTCTACATCAAACAATGTAGACGAATGTCACTGTGCAGTCTTCTAACCAGTGGTGCAAAGAAACAAAGTACAAAATACTGAACTCATGTACGGTTTTTTCTTTTAACTAATGCTTTTGATTTTTAATTACTGTATTGAATAATGAACATCTGTATAATTCTGCACTGGTAAGATGTCAGGATAAGGAGAGTTGATTCATGCAGTATTTGTAACTAATCTAAACTGTAACATACTGTATGACAGTAAGAATGAGACCTACAGTAATAACCGTCACAGTAATCTGGATTTTGTGTAAACGTTTTATCAAAGCTGTTTTGAATCTGATAGCTAACTTTTTTAGCTTTTTTAGTTTGCATGTTCTCCCCGTGCTTGGTGGGTTTCCTCCGGGTTACTCCGATTTCCTCCCACAGTCTCAGCACATGCAGCTTAGGCTAATCGGCGTTCCCAAACTGCCTGGAGTGTGTGAATGAGCGTGTATGTGTGTGTGACCTGCGACGGATTGGCACCCTGTCCAGGGTGTACCCCGCCTCGTGCCCTCGAGTCTCCTGGGATAGGCTCCAGGCTGCCCACGATCCTGTATACAGGATAAAGCGGTATAGACGACGAGTGCGTAAGTGAGTAAGAACGTAAGTAATTATCACTAGCATTTAAGACATTAGATTACTATAGAAAAGTTTATTCATTAGCTCTAGTTAATGTTTTGATTGATTCATTGGTTGGTGTGGTAAAAGGAAATCTAACTCGCCGTTGGTAATTAAAATCATAATGTGGTCTGAGGCAGATATTTTATTCTAATTTACAAGAAATAATTTTTTTTTTTAAGAATATTTTTCTGCTTTAATTTAAATAATGGATTTTACCCTGCACTTGAATATTATTTATTTAGGTGAACAATTAGACTTTACCTCAATTAAAATCCTTTGACAACCTCCGCCTGCAACTCTTATGAGAACAGATCTGTACATGCTATTGCAGGTGTTAATGTTTAGTTCACACAGCGTATACATATGAAAGGCTTTGTATTTCCAATCCATTGAGACAGATCATGTTTTTGGCTTATGACAGATCAAATCGGAGTCATGGAGATGGAAAATCTGCTAAAAGGTCAGGGAGTGTGTCTGCACTCCCACAGGAGACGCCTCAGCCTGGGCTCAATTCCACCAGCCAATTATTCCCTCCTCACACTACCGCCTGTGCCCTCCTACAGGCAGCTGTCCTTCCTGGGGCCCACTGACTAAAAGAGTCCAATTTGACAAAAATAGGAAATCTCAACAGAGTAGGGTTTGTAATTTAATCCAAAAATGTGCTTTTTTCTTTTTTTTCTTCTTCCCCCCCCCTTTTTTTTTTTTTGCGGACTTTAACGGAGTGTCTGTAATGCGAGCTTGGCTGCTGCAAATGGGATGGTAATTGCTTTTCGCTTCCCAGATATGTGAAAAGGACACATGAATCATCTCTGGAGAGAGAGTGTTCAGAGCCATCAGCGCTGTGTGTGTGTGTGTGTGTGTTTTCCTCACTCACATCCTCGCTCACTGCCATCACTCACCTTGACAGGGGAGTCATTAAATTGGTCATGTTGGATTCCTTTTATTGTTTTGTCAGGTTCACTTACGCCTTCAACCTTGAAATTTCTTCCCCCCACCACCACCACCACCACCACCACCAAATAACGTACCTGTGCTGCGTTGCTTGCTAGATCCTGTCTTAATTTTCATAAATCTAAAATCATACCATTATGGACAAATAGCGTTTAGCACCACACTTCCATCATGATGCTTTATGCGCTTTTTAAAATAAAATGTAACCAGCGTGAGGGTGGTGGAGAATGTGTGGGGATAATGTACGCGCTATGAGATGGGAAGGTGTTATTCATAGTCTGCACCTGAGATAACAGCCTAGAGGAGATGTTATTAATAGCCAGCCGCTCTCCAGAATGTGTATTGCGGCCACAGCAGCCCCCACAGTGTACAGAGGAGTTGAGTCATTCTTTACACCGACGGTGAGTTGTGATCCAAAGTTTTCCATGAAGCTCAAAATTAAGCCGTCAAGTCTACTGAACGATCAGTCAGTAGTTCTGATGATTGTTTTTCAATTAGTTCTCTTAAGTTTTTTCAACCTTTGCCAGAAGGTTTGGCAGAAAGCTCTGTTCTTTTCGACAGTGATGTAACGACTGAGGTACTAACACATCATGAGGAAAGATGACAGCAAGTTGGCCTGTATATGACAGGAAAAATATATTGAGGATGAGATCATGTATGCTTAGACTTACCAAAATAGCTTATTGCTCAATGACACCGTCTTGCTCAGTTGTCTAATCACGATAGATTTACATTCATGTTAAAAGTCACATATGCCAGACTTTCCAGTTTGTTTAATGACAGCTTCGGCCTCAGGAGTGGAAATGCTTTGAATGATCCAACTATACGCCTGCCTAAAGGGCCATGATGTGTAAGATCTCTTCAGCTGAATCGTCTGAATTGTCTGTATTACAGACTGCATGTTGCTCTGTGGCACCGCACCTTCAGGGTCGAGGGTTCAAGGCCTGCCTTTGGGTCTGTGTGTGCGAAAAGTGTACTGGTCCTGCCTGGTTCCTGCTGGGTTTCCTCCAGGTACTCTGGTTTCCCTCCCACAGCCCAAAGACATGTGTATCAGCTGGCATTTCTACTGCAAATTACCTGTAGTGTGTGAGTGAGTGTGTGTGTACCCTGTCCAGGATGCACCCAGCCTTGTGTTCCGAGTCCCCTGGGATAGGCCTCAGGCCTGTAGGGACCCTGTACAGGATAAGCGGAATACAGTATGAGTGAGTGAATGTCAATTCTCCCACTAATGCATTATCCTAGTAAGAGTCCTCGTGGATCCGGAGCCTATTCATGGAATGCTGACTGAGGGATGTTGGTATAGTGCCAGTCCATTGCAAGACACTAGACATACACATTCAGACCTAGGGCCAATTTAGTATATATACCTGTTGTGCTCCTAGTTGAAGAATTCCCATTTTCCAGACCTCATTGTCATCCATGAACCCTCCACCCCAGTCCTGCATTGGGAGAAGGATGGTAAGGGAGGAAAAGGTAAAAATTGTAGTTTCTGAATTTTGATATTTGTTTGTGTTGTTAAGTTTTTTTTTTCTTTTTCTTTTTCAATTAACTATTCCACACCATCATCACAGGTTGTTATAAAGTTTCCAAAAGTTCTGCATGAAGAAGGTGAGTTCTGTTTTCCTCTTTTAGGGAAGCTTCATGAAATATTAAACGTGGGACTGCCAATAAATTTGAAATGTTTTACAGGAGAAAAAAATGCACTACTTTTTGCACTTCATAAATAAACTCAAGTGAAAATATATATAGTATCTCTGCATGTTTGAGCTCAAATGACGACTCAGTGCATATGTTTTTCATTTTCATGATTCTGCACTTGACTGTATGTACTGTATTTATTTTCATATGGTCATGTCAAACTAGTTTCCTGCTCCTCTCAGCTTGTAATAACTCTGTGTTTATTTGTCTATGAACATGTCTGCAGGAGTTCCGTGGCGTTTTCCTGGACGGTCCTGATGCTCAGATATGTTTGTTTGCACAGGGTTGGATGAACACTAAAACGCTGTGTGATAGACCATAACTCGGTCGTCTCCTTCTACCTCACTGTGCCAAACATGACTGACAGCTCCGTCCACAGCAGACATCACGACCCAGCTCGAAATGCTGCCTCATACTGTGTCTGGAGTGTGGAGCTTCAGGAACATATCTTAACTGCGAATCTGAAAAACCTCAAGTGTGTGTTAGTCTAAATATGATTAGACTGGGTTTACAATATAATTCGCTTTCTGCAGCAGTCTGTGTCTGTATTAATGCGCATTTTTAGAAATTTGATCAGCATGATTTAAGAGATTGTTTTCTTTTTTTTACAGTTGAACTGAAGGTGTTCCTACTGTATTCATTCGGAAGGCAAGCTTTTATTTTTTTGTTTACACAGTACATGCCTAGAATCAATGGATCAGATCACACTGTTTTGTGTGGAACCTATAAACATATTAGAGCATATGATACCCGTTAAGCAGCAGTCTCGGCAGGGGTCCAGGACTTCAAGACATCCAGTCATACATGTTTCTCCTGTTCCACCTTCATACAATAAAAAGCAGGCTGCAACCATCTCATTTCACAAGAGTTTAAAAAAAAAAAAAAAAAAACAACACATGCTCATAGGCTCCTTTTGGAACAAGTTCAAAGCACATGCCATCTGGAAGGAATTAAAACAAACCTGCCATTTATTTTGCAACCCTGCAGTCTTTGGAAGTTAATAACTATTTATGGGCAAAGGCTTCAATTGTCCCTCCTATACCCACTTTTGCTACCGTCATGAAAGGGATATTGATAAATGAATAAAAGAGTTGTTGCCATGCATTAAAAACATGGGGGCCTGAACCCTGAAGGGGTGCATACTTTTGAGATGTGGAAGGTTTATTTACTGTACAGCTTGTAAGCTTCAAGCTTTCTCTTCCTTTCCCGCACGAGCCTCATGTCGAGGTGACGGAGCTGATTGAGAAAGCCAGGGTTGGGGCAAATGTCTCGGTGTTGCCGGACGACTCGTGCTGCCTCCTTTAAGGTCAACTGTTCACAGATCATAAGAAAGGCCAAGACGAGCGTGGCCGAGCGGCTGACTCCCATCAAGCAATGCACAAACACCTTCCCTGAAATGAAAGGGTTTGTCAGGAGCAAATAAAACTGTTTATCTCTGGTCGTGAAAAAGATGGGACAACTGATCTGGAAATGAATTTTTAAGCATTTTGTGTTCACTAGGGATTAACTGGTATTCATTCCACGCGGTGCTGGGTAACTTGCCTTCGTTGGACAACGCCGCGCGGATAAATCTCGCCGTCGGGTAGAAGAAAACGCTCATGAGGAAGTCTGTGGAATCATCAGCCTCCACCCCATAATAATCTACAGCCATGTCTCTGTAGAAGCGAGGTCCGGTGTTTACGTGAGGGGGGCCACTGGCTGCATTGACTATGTGGGTGATCCCCATACTGTACAGCGTGGGCTTGTCACGGGCGGCAACTCTGCAGGCAAAATACAACGTCATTTTCCAGTGCTTCCGTCAATAATCAGACTTTATTGCTGGAGTCAAAGGGGTGCACTGCAACACCACATTTACTTTTAGGGTACCCCCTTGACTCGATGGTTTATTCCTGATGCTTCGGACCTGTCCGTTTATCTTAAGAAGGAGTGAACTGGGAGCTAATCTTCTACAAGTCTGTGCAAACACGTCTGTAAAGCAGCTGACTCACAGCCCTATGTGACACTAAACACACATGTATTCAGCAGTACGCCTAGCCTGTTGCTTCACGAATTTGCCTTATGAATGGTCGGCCTGCTGCCTGGTACATACTCGTTGCCAATGTACACATTGGGCCACACTTGGTTGACATGTCCAGTGGGGTGCCTGTCAGCCAACAGGAAGTCCTGCAGTTCAGCAGCGGATGGTGTTTCATAGGCTGAGAGCTCCTTAAGAGACAACCTAGTACAAAAATATACATTGATTTATGATCCCCATTTGGGGTTTTAATATGTTAGTGGTTAAATATTAAAGGATGCAAAGATTCATTTAATATGAGTGTAAGAGTTGTCTGTTCAATTTTCTGTCGTAAAGTCGAGCGTTTTTGTGTTCCTGCAGAAGTTCTTTTCCAAGTAACATGACATGCTATAGTACATTCCCCTATTCGGCCCCCTGTCTACCTACTAACATAGTTGATTCCCCACTAAAGCATATTATCATTCAACTGACAGTTTCAGCTTGGTTAAGCTCACCTGAGGCCAAGGCTTGTGAAACATGTCTATTACTAAAGGGTTGAGTGTTTGGTGCCACTCAGCTCTTAACAGCTTCATAGTAAACCGAGAGCGTTTTTTTTTTTTCTTTTTTCTTTTTTTTTTCCAGGAGCTCATCACAGTCCAGATTCATCAACCAGTGATCGTATTCGGATTCAGTTTACAGCTTGTGCAGAGAGGAAAATGTGGATGCCAAAAATGCATGTGTTTCACACAGCTTGGCCTCTTTAAAAGTTTTCTGGAACCGAAAATCTCTCAACCTGAGTGAACTTACATTTTTCAGCTTTTCGGTCTCTTTTCTCCTCTCTCAGGTCGTCAGCTCTTTTCTCCTTGGTCAGGGACGTCGTCGACAGCCAGTCCGCAGATATGCCTCTGGAGGCTGCTTCTTTTTTTAAATGGTGGATAATTATAAACCTCCCTGGCAACAAAAGCCCCTTGCAGTTCTTAGCGCTCAGCCTGGTTTGATTTTAGAAACGTTGTAAGCACTCGTTCCCTGTCTAACTGTTTTCAATGATGTTAGTGTTCGCATGTAAAAACTCCGTATGAGCGTTCCTGTGAATATAAATATGTGCAAAATATCTACGGAAGAACTTGTCTGGACGCCAACATGTCTGTTCGCTCTTGCACTTTACTAAAAATGTTTTTTACGGTCGTGCATTAGTATATGTTTTATGTCTCGTTTGGTTATTGCACAAGTTCCCCCAAAATCAAGCAGTTGGGATGAATCGTTCTCATTAACAGCTGTGCTTTCACCTGCTGTTATCACGAGCAGCTTTGTCTGGCAGTACAGAAGGCTTGAAGGTCTGCAGTAATTACAACTTTATGAAGTCAATAAAAGGGAATTAACAGCCTGGGTGTGAATGCCACACCAGCCTGGTTCTGTTCAGGATCCGCTTTGGTAGTAACACAATATGTGAAACAGTCACCTATGATCATCGTTTTACCTTTTCATTTATGCAGTATTTGAGCCGTTGTATGCAATGTATAGCAATACACTTTATATCAAATCAGTAATTATCCATCAACCCATAGGAAGCATTTATGGGTCACTTATGTTAATAGCTGCTACTGATGTTTATTTATTATTGCTCTCTGACCCTCTGGAAAATCGATTCTCTATCAGCAGAGGGCAGCAGAGCAGCTTATTAAAATAGCAAATTATTATTGAATTAGAATTAAAGGGTCTGCAAGGCGCAGCATGTAGGTAGCATTGGTGTCTCACAGTTCCAGGGTCACTGGTTTGATCCTGAGCGTGGGTAACTGTTTATTCTCTGCCTTTCTTCCACCTCCAACAACATGCCGGGGGTGGGGGGGGGGGGGGGGGGGGTCAATTGGATAATTGACATGACTGGTAGATGTAAAGGCTTATGTAAATGTGTGTGCAAGGTACCGTGGGTTAAACTGGAATCCCATTCATGTCCAATGTTCCCAGGCTAGGCTCGGGATCCATGACCACAAACAGAATAAAGAGGTTACTAATTACAAGAATGCTACATGAAGGCACTGGTGGCTCAGTGGTAGGTTTCTCGTCCAAGGCCCGGGTTCAATTCCCACTCACAGCCCAAACCCCAGCCACTGGATGCAGTGTCAGTCCCATGTCCAGATAAAACAGGAAGGTTGCATCAGGAGAGGCAACTGGCGTAAAACCTGTGCCAAGTGGTGTGCGGGTCGGATGGTGGCGAGCCCTCGGCGGGAGCAGCCGAAAGCCTTAAAAGACAGTTAACAGCTATATGTTTCATGTTTTTTGTGTCTCAAAGTAGATCTGTATTTTAATAAAGAAATGTGCATCAATCCTATATTAGCTTTGTCTAGAATGAAAAAAAAAGAAAGTTAGAAAGAAACAAAGAGGATAAATAGTACAGCATGTGCACTGCCAGCAGTACTCAAGTGAGATTAATGCCATGATCAGTGTCTCTTCAGTGTCTTCTGCTCCCCTGTAGACAGTCCAGGAAAGAAAACTTGGCCTGGGATACACTGAGCTGATGCCTCGGTGCGGTTACTGTTTTCTCCTCACTTCGCTTCTTCTCAGCCTCTACTATGATTTATCAGCATGCACTGAATGCCAGCCGACTAATCAGGAAGTGTAGTCGGATGTTCCCCAAGCGAGATGTGTATCTGAGGACTGGTGTGTGTCTGGCTTCTTGGCTTGTGTCTTCTGATTCCGCTTAATATTACCCCATCACTCTGCAGAAGCATGGTGGGAAGTGGGCCAAACATACAAACCTGCTGCTTCTGAATGCTGCTCGGTTTTTCACACGCAAGGGAATAGTCCACCTTGAAGCACGTGAAATGCGTGTAACAGTATTGCTAATTTGTTTGGACTGGATTATTTTTTTATATATACCTGAGATAATTATTGGTTGCCTTGTTATCCCGCTTACTATAGCTTTTAATACAATATTTTTTGTTTAGTGCAGGAGAAGGGATTGGGTTATATTTAATATCACATTGATGAGAAAAACCTATTTACAGGTTATGGACACTCTGTCAGATTAACAGCAGAGCCTCAGCCTAGCTATGATGCGCATGATTAGCATAAAAGTTGAAGCTTTAGGAAGATTTTCCTTTTTGAGCAGATGATGAGGTGATAGAGTTAGACAGACTAAAAGACTAAAGCAAGCACTAATAAATTCCCACCGGCACTACTATCCACTGTTAGCTGAATGACTTTGTGAGTGATGTGGGAAACTTGAAATGACCTCAGTAGAATGTTAATGAAATAGTTTTCATTCATTCATTCATTCATTCATTCTGTATACCGCTTATCCTGATACTGGGTCACAGAGGGTTAATGAAATATGTTTACATCAGAAACATTTTAATCACAAAATGAACCATTTGCTTCACTGAATCACATATGGATTTTAAATATTGATTATGCAAGTCATTCAGGGTGGATTTTTTTTCTTTCTTTAAGTACTACTTCAATCGACACATTTCAACACATCAGCATTTTTTTTTTAACTAGGTATTTTCCTCTCAAGGTCATGTTTGCAAAGGGTAACAATCATTAAAGTCATTAGGTCACAATAAAACCTGCTACTTAAACACTGGTATAGACTTGACCGAATCTACAGTGCAACTAATAGCAAAGGTGTGTAGACTGTGGCGGAAAACAGTAACAGATCCTGGTAGTTTAATGGGGGAAATAATAATCACCACCTGCTCAAAAGGCCTTCATTTGCTTCATTCCACTCACATCTAGTTTATAATGAAGCGCCGCCCCCTGCTGCAGATACACAGTAACACAAGAAGCCCTGGTCAAGACTGTTATCCATTTTAAGGTGCACGGTGCACTGAATTTTTAGGAATGTTGTGACATTTGGGCTATCAGAGATGCCATTATATATGATGGATTAACAATAAGGTATTTGTTCTAATTAATTAATTGATTGATTGATGATTTGATTTATTGAAAAGCGAACTGCAATCACCAACACACATCTGGACCAAAACAGCATCTTCAGACAAAAAAAAAAAAAATCGAATGGAATATCGAAGAAGATTTCCCACATTACTGGATATTTTATTGCGGTAAAACCGTCGAGCCGTACCTCTTCAGCATTTAAACTCACAAATACTCCGCAGTAAGTAATTCATGGTGCTGAAAATCCCACTTAACCGAGTGTTCATTTCTGCTTCATATTGTATCATCCGCTTGTGGATTAGAGTCCTCAGGGGAGCAGATTATAAAAGCCCATTAGGACACATCTTTCTCCTGAGGATTACTGCAGGCCTGGTGATGGACTCCAGAATGTAGTCAGTGTCTCCAACAGGAAGAACTAATTTCATTATCGACCCTGTTTGAGGCTGTTCTTTCTTGTAAGGATCATTTCACAAACAGCATGAATCCAACAGGATATGAGTGTCTGTGTTAAATATATTACAGTCTTACTTCCACCTTGATGTTGACTATAATAGCCTATTAATGTGCTCCCATTATGAAACAAAATATTACTCTGTCAGGAGAACAGGCATCTGAGAGCTCTGGGGCTTAATCCTAACAACAAAGACAGCTGAATCATACGCCACACAAAACAGCTTTATTTTACAAATGATATGTCAGTCTCAGACTGTGTAAACAACCTTTATTCACACGGTTTGTACAATAGTAGCAATTTTACTCCTTTGGGGAGAAAACCTATTAGTGTTATTACCTAACAAATCAATTGAACAAATCAATGACGTATTTAAACTTTTCCTCTATGAGTAATAATCAAAATTGAATGCGTCCAGTTATCACCATCCATTACATTTCAGTTCAAAATACTGATGGGTTCAGAAACATTTTTCAAAACTGCACTTTCCCCAGCCCAAAAAAACAAACTGTTATAACAAAATATAATCTGAATGAACTAAAACCGATGACATTTTTCTGTCAACAATTAATGTTTAAACACATCATTTAAAGAATGAAATATTTCAAATCAATTACATAATTATAATACAAAGTACATCGATAATAGATGTTTCATAAAGCAGACTCTACAACAGGGATCTTCAGATTTCTCCACAAATGGCAAGCGTCCCTCAAGTCCCAACTAAGCAGAAGCACTTAGTCCTGCCTTCTCTTCTTTAATCATTTGATCTTGCTTGTTAAATTACCATTTTAAGGATATTATTTATTTAGAGTGAAAGCCTGAAGCCATAATGGCTCTTTGCAGAGAAGAGTGAATACCACTGTTTAACAAGCACTAATAAATAAATAGGATAATTCCAGTACATAACTAGCCTGTCCCTAATAAGTTAACAGTCCTTTATACATGCTTGAATAAAGCCTACCTGTCTTGAATAAGGACAGCATAGTTGCACAGTGATCACTGTCGTCTCCTGCTCATGGTGACAGGGTCCTGAGTTTAATTGCGAGCTTGGACTACAGTTTCTACAAATAATCTTGGTGCTCTGCAGTGGACTGTCTTCCTGTATAGAGTGTATTCCTGCCTCATGTCCAGTGTTCCCAGGACAGACTCAGTCCAGGACAAAAGCGATTACTGAAGATGCATCAAACATCTCCTTCCACAGTTTAGTAGTTAATCATGGGAGTTATAGGCCTAACATCCCATCCCATCACCAACCACACTGAAGGCACTCTCCTTTTTACCTTTTTTTTATTTTTTATTTCTTATTACTGTTGATTGGTTTTAAGAGAAGATGGCAGAGAAGATCATGAGCCAAGAAGAGCAAGGACGCAATGGTCATTATTCCATTATATCGGTTGTGCTATAAATGTAACTGCTGCTAAGAATAAGGCCTGATGCACTTCTTCAGTGGTCTCACAGCTATGTGTTGTCACATGGTGAAATATTACATCTGTAACTTCTTATTCATTGCAAGAACACTTTCTTATATAGTGAAAAATGCAGATGAGAATATGTATAAAACAATTACTGTACATATATGTACTTTTGGACTGAAAACTATTACAAAAGATTAGTCTTTGTCACAATACACATTGGAGAGTTCATGCCGGTGCTGGGATGTCAGAGAATTGGACACATCATTCGTTTTCTCTGCAGTTGTGTGTCAAGCTCAAGCAGGAGGCCCAGAAAGTTCCTGTTAGGGTAAATTGGTCTCCTCTGGATGACGTGTTGGATGGCAGCACGGAGAGTGAGACGTTGATGTAACATTAAGTAGGACAGGACTAAAGTAGCTGAGCGGCTCACTCCCATAATGCAATGCACAAGCACTTTTCCTGTGGGTAAAATAAACACAATGAAAATAGTAAACAGTCCCACATGAAAAGCATCTCGGAAAAACATTTAGCTAATTTCTATCTGTGTAATTAGTAGTGTTACAAGTTCGCAACACTCACTTACTAATGTAACTGTAGAGGAACATAAGTGAATAATATAAAGGAATAAATATTGGGCTATTTTTATAACTCAGTTGCTGCATTTATCTTGTTGGGGCAGGAACTTGGGTGAACTTTACCCAATCTGGGATGAAAATGAGAAACTGGGGACCTATGGAACAGCACATTTCTTCTTATTTCCCCAGTGTCAATCAAGACAGTGTAGAAATGTAACCTTTTGCACCCAGTTACTTTATTATTTTGTTAAAACTTTCAAAATTAAAAATCTTTACACATAATAGTCAAACTTTTTAAGCATGTAGTTTGGCTTAGCAATTTTCTATGATATAATGTATCATTTATAATTTTGAAAGATTTTAGCTTGCTGACAAAAATACACTAGCTAATATTATTTGGTGGAAATCTATTACTGAACTTATTAAAGACCATATTAAAGATTAGATTCAATTCTTTTAACAAATATATATGTTAGCCTAATTTTATCTCATTTTGGGTTGTTACACAATTATCAAGTTATTTCTAGCTTGATTAAAAACACCCACAATTTAGGCTAGAAAATTAGCACACCATCCAAAAAAAACCATGCTTAGGTTGGTCCATGTTGTATCCAATGCTGGAGTTGCATATCGACCAAAACTGCACTAGTCTTATCCCAGCAGCATGCAGTGTACATTATGCTACATCGTGCTGTAACTTATACTATTATATACAGTATATATCCAAAAGACTGAGACCACTAGTGAGAATACTTCTCTTTTGCACTATTGTCTTAATTAACACAGTACTGGAGAAAAAAAATCAGATTTCTTCTGAAAATTTCAGAGTTGGTATTTGCTAGGTCCCTTTTTATGACTTTAGTGTGCACTCACTCGAGCTAGCATGGACACCACAAGTTTCTGCAAAAAAAAAAAATTCAAATCAGTTTCAGATCAAATCCATTCCAATCCAAGTGCTGCCTAAACACATGCTTCAATAGAAGAAATTAGGCATGAGGAAAATCTGACCTCTTGTGCGAAGCAGGTCACATGATCAACATTACAAATTTGCTCACAGTTGTATAGGGAACAAGAAATAGCAGAGAATATAAAATGCACTGAGCGTTTTGGCCACAGTCACCTCACACATGATTGGTGAGTTTGCTTTGGGTATTCGGGTTTCCATACATAGAATTGTAGGCTGAAAGGCATTTCCAAATTGGCCATAGTGTGTCACTGAGTGTGGTTAGGGTACTCAGCTATGTAACTCCCCCAACAGGAATGAGTGCTAGTATGAAGTCATAGGTCATAGTGGTTTAGTTATTTTGTTTATATATATGTTGTTGTTAATCTTTCTGCTGCTCTCATCAAGGGGTCGCCACAGCAGACCATCTGATCTGCAAAACAACTTGGCACAAGTTTTATGTCAAATGCCCTTACTGCATCAACCCTCCCATTTTATCCAGGCCTAAGGGGTCTGGCACTGCGTCCAGTGGCTGGGGTTTGGGCATTGGTTAGGAATTGAACCTGTGCCTTCTGCATGGCAGGTAAGAAACCTACCACTTACACACACACACACACACACACACACACACACACACACGTACACAGAATCAGCCTTTTTTTTTTTTTACATACTTCAGGAAAATATAAATAGTATGCTGTACATTATATTAATATAATATCAATAATAATCATATTACAATATTATAAAAATAAGCCCTCTGTTTATTTATTGATTTTTTAATTCCCATATTCACAACATGGTCTCTAACTTTTGGACCCCACTTTTAATATATTAAACTACTCTATAATTATCAAAATCACCCAAGACAAAAGCTGCACTTTCTAGCTGTGTAGAAATCCACAGTGAAAAGGCTTCATACCGTTTTTCTTTTTGAGGGCTTTATGAATAAAGTCAGTCGCTGGCCGGAAGTGCACGCTGATGTCAAACCTGCCCGAGTCTTCCGCTGGGATACCGTAATAAACAAAGGCAGTACCGTAATAACTCTCATCTCCGAGACTGCCCTGTTTGGCATGAGCTGCATTCAGGATGTGGGTGATGCCCAACTTCTTTAAAGCACTTCTGTTTTGAGCGATTGCTCTGGAGAAAGAGCAAAAACAACATCATTAAGCGACATATTCTCCCACATCAGAGCTGTGTGTGTGTGTGTGTGTGTATGTTGCATAGCCTGCTTTATGTTGTTTTCATACAAAACGGTTAATTCAGTCGAAGCAATAAACGTGCTCTTGTGTTACTTCAGCCGAAATGCTATGTGGGTAAATATACTACATCCTACAAAATACTAAACCAGCTCTAACAGCTCATTTGAACACACTGACGTGTATAAACGCCTCCGTTATAAAACACTTACACATTCCCGATGTACAAGTCGGGCCAGACCTCATCGACGGCGCTGAGATCGAATTTGCATCCGTCCAGGATATTCTCCAGAGCTCTGATCTCAGCCAGTCTCTGTTTATGTTTCTGAGATGTCATGTCCCTTGCTCTGTGAGTGGAGCGGTTAAGCGCTGAGGACGCGTTATGGCGTTACGACACTGCGAGCGCGAGCGCGAGCTGCGCGGGTGGGAACAGTGTGACGCGCGCGAGCAGGTGCAGCTCGCCGCCACTGCCGTGTCACCCGATATACTCAAGTTATATATAATCATACACTCCACAGAGCAGAACAACACTGTCAGGCGGACAGACCGCTTACTTTTCAGTGCTGGGTCCTCTATCGCCCTCTGCCGGTCATCGTAGTGTCCTGCGTCCTGCTCTGACCTCAGAGCAATGCTGTTAATAATGTCCATTAATGCAGGGTCGGGAGTGCACAACGCAGACTTTATTCATGTGTCCTGTAAGCTTTGCAGGTTTATTCCTCATATAGTTAAAAAAAAAAAAGGATTTTAATTGTTCGAATAGGCCTCCCTTCAAACCAGCTTTCACTTACGGGCGTACCAGTTTTTTTAAGACCACCTGGGAAAACCAGGTGCTGTAAGATTTTCAGGTTTATTCCTCATATAGTTAACAAAAAAAGAAAAAAAAAAAGCATTTTCATTATTCAAATAGGCCGCCCTTCAAACCAACTTTCGATTACGCCCATACCATTCTGAGAGTGCCCATCTTGTCTGATCTCAGAAGCTAAGCAGCCTTGTCCCTGTTTAGTACTTTGATGGGAGACCGGCTGGGAATATCAGGTGCTGTAAGTTTTTCATATGGTTTTTTTTTTCATTTATTTGTATTTTTTTAATGAAAAAATAAAGCATTTTAATTGTTCAAATAGGTGATTAGCTGATCTCGGAAGCTAAGCATGCTCGGGCCTGGTTTGTACTTTGATGGGAGACTGTCTGGGAACACCAGGTGGTGTAGGATTTTCAGTTTTATTACTCTTTTTTTTTGTTGTTGTTTGTTTGCGTAATGCATGTTAATTGTTCAAATAGGCCTCCCTTCAAACCGGCTTTCACTTAGGGCCTTACCAGTCTGAGAGCACTCTATCTTGTCTGATCTCAGAAGCTAAGCAGTCTCTGGCCTGGTTAGTACTTGGATGGGAGACTCCCTGGAAATGCCAGATGCTGTGAGCTTAGTCCTCATATAGTTTTTTTTATTTTATGAATATTTGAAAAAAAAAAAAAACATTTAATTGCATTTAATATGCCTCCCTTCAAGTCACCTTTCACTAACAGAGCTTGGTTAGTACTTGGATGGGTGAGTCTCTGGGAATACCTGGTGCTGTAAGTTCACTCACTCCCTCATCGTCTATACCACTTTATCCTGTATTCAGCGTTGCAGGGACATGGAGCCTATCACGGGGGGCTTAGGGCACGAGGCCGGGTACACCCTGGATAGGGTGCCAATCCAACACAGGGCATACACATATACACTCACTCAAACACTATGGGCAATTTGGGAACGCCAATTAGTCTCATCTGCAAGTCTTTGGACTGTGGGTGGAAACCAGAGTTCCCTGAAGCTTGTCTGGGAATTTAACCTGGACCAAGGGGCAAGGCGGCAATGCTAACCACTACACCAACATGCCACCGTGAAGCTTTTCAGTTTCATTCCTCATATAGTTTTTTTTTTCATCAATATTTGAAAAAATTCATTTTAATTGTTCAAATAGGCCTCAATTCTAATCAGCTTCCACCTACAGCCATACCAGTCTCAGAATACCCTACTCTATCCCTACCTGGTCCCTCAACACTAGCTCTTTGCACAAGAAAGCCCAACAACGTCTTTTCTTCTTGAGAAGGCTGAGAAAGACACAGCTTACACCACCAATCCTCACCACTTTCTATAGAGGAACTATCGAGAGCATCCTGAGCAGCTGCATCACTGTCTGGTTTGGAAATTGCACCATATCAGACCGCAAGACCTTACAGCGGATAGTGAGGACAGCTGAGAAGATCTATCGAGGACATATACATCACACGCTCCATCCGCAAAGCCACCAGCATTGTGGCTGACCGGACACACCCATCACACACACTCTTCACCCCTCTGCCATCTGCCATCTGGAAAAAGGTACCGAAGCATTCGGGCACACACATCCAGACTATGTAACAGTTTTTACCCACAAGCCATCCGTCTCCTCAACACAAAGAGACTGGACTGATAAACACACACACACACACACACACACACACACACACACACACACACACACACACACACACACACACACACACAAATCATTCAGACGAACTAAATAGATTGAACTAATAAACACACATGCACAATCACACTGATGTACATCCATCTCAATTTGTTCATACCTGCCTACCTGTGCTCTTCGCAATTTTTGCACAATATTTATTTCACTGCTATTTGCACACTATATTCTTGTCACAATGTCAATTGTTTACTGCTGCTCTTCCCACTACCTCAACTCATACTTCATCAATAAACGTACTGTCATGTGGTACATTGTTGGGTCTGTCAGGTCTCTTTGTTTGCACATTTGCACGTGCACTTTGTCTTTGTGTATTTTTTGTATAGAATTTGATAGTTTTTATAGGTTAAAAAATGTAAAAAATTTGTGTTGTAAATTTATGTTGTTGCATGTATGTAGCACCTTGGTCCTGGAGGAACGTTGCTTCGTTTCGTACTGTATATGGTTGGAATGACAATAAAAGCCTACTTGACTTGACTTGACTCATCTGATCTTGGAAGCTAAGCAGGCTTGGTCATTATTATTTGGATGGGAGACTGCCCGAGAATACCAGGTACTGTAAGCTTTTCAGTTTTATTCCTTATATAGATTATTATTATTATTATTATTAATATATATATATATATATATATATATATATATATATATATATATATATATTTATTTATTTATATATATATATATTTTTTTATTATTATATATTTATTTTATTATTTTATTATTATTTTTTAAATGAATATTCAGAAAAAAACAGGCCTCCCTTCAAACCTGCTTTCACCTACAGCTGTACTAGTCTCAGTGTGCCCCATCTCGTCTGGTCTTGGAAGCTAAGCAGGCCTGGTCCTGGTAAGTACTTGGATGGGAGACTGTTTGGGAATTTCAGGTGCTGTAAGCTTTTCAGTTTTATTCCTCATATAGTTTTTTTGTTTAATTAAAAAAAATGTTTTTTTAATTTTATTTAAATGAATATTTAAAAAAATCAATAATTTTAATTCTTCAAATAGGCCTCCCTTCAAACCTGCTTTCACCTAAGTTGCTGTAAGCTTTACAGTTTTATTACTCATATATACATTTTAAAATCATTTCAATTGTTCAAATAGGCCTCTCTTCAAACCAGCTTCCACCTACAGCCATACCAATCTGAGGGTCCCTCACCTCGTCTGATCTTGGATGCTAAGCAGGGTTGGACCTGGTTAGTACTTGGATGGGACACCGCATAGGAAAACCAGGTGCTGTAAGCTTTTCAGTTTTTTTCCTCATAGGTTTTTATTTTATTTTATTAATATTTGTAAAAAATCATCAATGAATATTCAGTTTCAGTTTTTTTTCATTTTCAGTTTTATTTCTCATATAGTTTTTTTTAAATGAATATTAAAAAAAAAATCATCAATGAATATTCAGAAAAAAAAAAGATTGTTCACATAGGCCTCCCTTCAAACTTGCTTTCACCTACAGCTGTACTAGTCTGAAAGTGCTCTTGTCTGGTCTTGGAAGATAAGCAGGCCTGGTCCTGTTTAGTACTTGGACGGGAGACTGTCTGGGAATACCAGGTGCTGTAAGCTTTTCAGTTTTATTCCTCATATATTCATATATTTTATTCCTCATTTTTTCCTTAAATATATATATATATATTTAAACAAAAAGCTTTTTAATTATTAAAATAAGCTTCCCTTCAAACCAACTTCAAGTTACTGCCATACCAGTCTGAGAGCGCCTGACCTCGGAAGCTAACAGGAAGCTAACAGCATACAAAGATATTGCTGTGATTTTTCAGGGTCCATGTACTTGTACGGAAATATAATGCATTTATTAAGTACAACTCTCTACAGTTTGAGATTTGAGATCTTTAGTTTAGAATCCAGATTTATAAGATGTTTGAGAAATCCTCGATTTGGAAAAATCCACCTCTTCTCTTTAACTTTCAGGATTGCATCCACCAATGTGTAGTTGTGATAGATCATTAAATACGCCAAGACGAGGGCAGCAGAACGGCTCACCCCAACAGCACAGTGCACAAATACTTTGGCTGGGAAAAAAATTGATAAATAATTAGAAAACATGTTAATAAATGTCTTTGTAGCAGAATTTTTTTTTTCACAGGATAGCAAGTTGATTGCATCAGTTACTGACATTTAAATGTTATAATGCATTATAACTGAATAATGAGTGTGATGTACCTCCGGTAGTGTTGAGAGCCTGATCAATATACTGTGCAGAAGGGTAGAAGAAAGGTGAAATATCAAATGTAGGCAGGTCGTTAGCGGGTACTCCATAGTATTGAACTGTGGTACCATAGAAATCATCACTACCTTTGCAACACATTTTCCCATGAGCAGCGTTCAAAACATGGGTAATACCAAGTCTCCAAAGTCCATACCTGTCATGAGACATGAACCTGTAGAAAGGTCAGAAATATATTAGACAGGAGAATACTGCTAAAGCAAGGTTTAGCACCATACTAAAATAACATCATCAGACTTACATGTCTCCCAGAAACAGTCTGGGCCACACTTCATCAACATGGTTACATGATAACTGACCTCCATGTAGGATTTCCTCCAACTGTTCAACGGTAGGAGAGTCATGCAGACTGGAAATACTGTGGTCTTTTGTGCTTTGAGGAGAATCCACCATATCTGTTTTGCTTCACTGAATGACACGGCCAGGTGTGTGATCACTAGTTCTGGCAATAATTTCTAGTCTCCAGTAGGTGCTGCTGTATTTACATGCTGTCCAACGTTGGGCTCAGTTACAGTTTTGAATATGCCAGTACTGACTTACCCTGATCATTTTGCTTCTGAAGAATCACTATCGCACTGTTCCATTCTTTTATTTCATCACTATGACGGTAGACGTCAGGAGTGGAATGTGCCCAGAAGGCATTCTGATTTAATCTAAGTAAACAGTAAAAAAGGCATAAATCTTATTAATTGATTTAATAATGAACTGCTTTATGGTCAGTGCACCAGATCTAGAGCCTGTCCTGGAAATACCCTGGTAAAGAGGGTAAATTAAACACTTAACATTTTTAAAGTTTTATCTTCTTCATCAGCGGGAAATGCCTCAAATATGGTGTGTGTTCTGGCAAGAGAAAGTATATTGATGCAATTATGCATGTGGTGCACTCAATCAGAATACAGTAAGACATCAACAAGAGTGTCTTGAGACCCACCCTGAACCAGAATTGGCCAGATATGTCTATAAAAGAGATGTCCCTGAGTGTAGGAAATAAAGTATATAGTTTTTCTTTTTTTTCTTTAAAAGACAGGTTTTGTCTAAAAAAATCATGCATTTTTTTAAACTGTCATATAATTATTTCAAAATAGCATTTAATCAGGATAAAAACTGGCTTGCTCTAAATTATAACAAAAATCCTTCCTTGCTTTTTACCGAAAAATAATAATGTAGTAATCCTGTTAATAAAATCTTCCTTAATGTTACGAAATGTATTTTAATATTTAATTATAAACACCAAAAATTATTACCTGATGGTGTTGACACACTTCTGATGGTGTTGACATCTATGTATAAAACAGAAATTATGTTTGTTTGTTTAGGCAGCGGGCGGTGGGCGTGGTGTGGCCGATGGGTGGTGGTGTTTGCACAGGAAGTCATTTGAAATTATCAGCTTTTATACCATGCTGACGGTGGTGACAAAATTCCACGATATGCTAGATAATTTCTGAAATGTATTTGGGAGACAGTTAATTAATTTGACTAAAAATTACTCCAAATTTAACATAATTTAAGACATCCAGTGTTGACCTGGTATGGTTGTGACCACAAAATTAGCAGTTGAACAGGTTATAGAACAAACAGCGAGTCATAAAGGGGTTCTTGGTGTTTTGATCACAAAATCTCTGACGGTCTTGATAGAAACTCAGGATACAAATCCAGCAAATAAAAGACTACTTATAATAACACTTATAATACTACTTATAATAATAGTAATAATGTTGGTGATATTCTATTTCAATCCTATATTCTGATTATTTTGCATTGTTTGTAGCATTCTGAACATTCTTAACATGTTCCTTTTTCAATTGACAAATTTTCTATTTCAAAGCACAAATGAAAATTAAAGTTGTTTCAATTTGCAATTAGATCAATAAAAAACGATCTACAATATAGAAATGTTAAACATCTGAAAAGTATTTTCATATATGTATGACGTCTTATGACTTGAGGAGTAGTTCTCCACGCTTTCTGGATTTTTGGCTCTCAATTTTTACACATTTTCAGTCCAGTCTTTGTACCTGACCATTCCAGAGAAACTTTTGGTTTGCAACTGGATGCAGTGCTGGTCAAAGGGTGGATAAAATGGGATGGTCACATCAGCAATGGCATCTGGCATAAAACCTGTGCCAAGTTGGATTGGATGGTCTGCTGTGGCAACTCCTTGATGGGAGCAGCCGCAAGACAAACAACAATAACAGTAGTTTGGGTTTTATACTGTACAGTATATACAGTGTAAACTTAAGGCATGAACCAGATGATCAGGTTGGAACTAACCAAACGAGAGGGGAAATGAGGTTGCTGCTGAGGTTGTGACATAGACAACCAATTTTACACTATATCTATCAATTATTTGCAGTCTGTCACAAATTAGTTTCCAGCTTTCTTTTCATTCCTGTTCACCCGCACGACGTGACTTGTACAGTTTAACAGCTCTAGTTCCTGCTAATCCAGAAACGTCACCGGTCGGCTGCAGTGCGCATGCGCAGCTTCTTCATCGTCGCTGTGCACGCGCGGTCTCCATCCCGCGACGGCACCTCATCTTTTTTCAGAAGTTGGAGTTAAAGAGAAGGAGCTTTCCTGTAAATGAAGATGGACGCTTTGAATCAACACGGCAAGCTGTCCTGTCGGGCGGAGTAATTTGAAATGTTTGCTTACAGGCTAGAGTAGTGCAGGTTTTAGTTTTAGGCCTATTTTATGTTCTTTCTGTAAGCAGGAACAGGCTGCAGAGAGGCAGCGCGGCTGGGCCGTGACCGTTTCTGTGGTCTGACTGGAAGCTAGCTTAGCAGCTTTCCGAGCAGCTTGGACTTCAGCATCCGTTTTCTTCTCCTTGTATTAGTTGGATACTTATACACTTTTATTGGTTTTCTCCTACTGTCTGACGAGGAGACGCGACATTTCATTTAAAAGTGGATTTTTCTTGAAGAAGGACCAGCTTTAGGTTTACTGCTAAACCCGAGAAAAATAAACAAGATCGAGCTAACCGAAGCACAAGGACTGTTGTGTTTGTACGGTTGATGTTTTTCCAATACCGTTATGGACGTGTTTATTGACAGAGCCTACACAGCTTTGCAGTTTTGTTCAGTTCTCATTCGGCTAGTAATTTCCGGTTCATCCAACATAAAGTAGACACAAATCTGTCTTTTGTGCTTTTAACTGCAGAATAATCACAATTTAATGCGTAGCAAGAGCTAGCAAGCTAGTTTAGTTAGCAAACTTAGTTGAATTAAGGTTAGTGGTTGTTTAAGGTTAATTTTAGTTCTTAATTTTTTTACACACTCTCGAGTGGCAAAGATGTCGTTTTTCAACCTGCGGAAAATATTTAAGCTTGGCGTCGACAAGAAGAAAAAACAGTACGAGCACGTTCACAGAGACGTGAATCCAGAGGAAGTCTGGGAGATTGTGGGAGAGCTCGGAGATGGAGCCTTTGGAAAGGTCTACAAGGTACAGTCAATAGATTTTTGTTTTTTAATCTGTAGAATCTATACAATACCTAACCCTTTTTCACCAGGGCTTGTTGGTCAAGCTGCTGAGCTCACTTTAGCCATGCCGTTTGTCTTTTTTGTCTGTCTGTTGATTCTGACTCACAACATACTCTTACACAGAAGTTGTGGAGAAGTTTGCAAACTTATTATTTTGATCCTATATCAAGATCATGCAGGGATCTCTAATCCAGTCCTAGAGGAACAGAGTCCATGGCAGTTTGGAGAAAAGTCTACTGTAGTCAAATCTGTCTGATTCCACACATGGATTGGTAGACACGTTACTCTCTCAAAAATGAAAGTACCACACTGCATTTCAGTATCCGTTTTATAGTTGTATCTTTTACCTGGGAAAGTGTATGCCGTGTATGAGGGTACAGTTTTCATTAAGTTATGTAGTTATGCATCTTGAATTATGTACATGTTTTCAAGTAAAGAATGTACTATAGGTACGGCAGTGTAATCAACCCAGTGACAAGGAAACGTACAAGTTGATATTGAGATTGTTGAAGAAGGAAATCACTGTTGCGATCTTGAGCATCACAATATGATTGGATTTGACTCAGATGGTTATTGATTGGTATCGTATTGAAAAAGTGGGAGCTGTGTCTTTCGTTATCACCAGTGAGTCTGGACTCTTCCTCCCCAGGACTGGTATTAATGACTTCTGCCTTCACTAATGTAATAGTCTCCCAGCTTTCCCCTATTATATATGTAGGACACAAAAGGCTATCGATAGTGAGCCAACTTTTTGTCCAAGAGACAAAACCAGATCCAGTTGGATCTGGTATGCAATTACAGATTGTTATAAATGATCTAGTGAGCATAATGACATTAAGACCACACAGGTTTCTGCCACACCTATTGTTTTTGCTTTTTTGATTTGTTTTTTCTTTCTGCCTTTTCACCACTGATGCTATTTTAAGCATTCAGCACCACAGTGGTTATTTGCAAAAACAAACTAGATAACAGTGTGTGGTTCACTGGGCATTTAAACCCAAATAAGATTTCTGGTTCGCTGCATATTTTGTACACTTTTAAAACTTTTATTCAAAAACTGTTTGGGGAAAATAAACTAGATAAGCCGTAGGTCGGTATTAAAATAGGTCAGATGAAGTAAAGTTTCCCAATTTCATTGTGGCTCCTAAAGTGTTAAAAGTTTGAAATGTAAGCAAGTTATGCAAGTTAATACTGTCGTGAATTGTTTCTTAAGCATGTAGACAAAATACGTCAATACTGCACCCCATCCTGGAATGCGTTATCATGTTGCAATATACAGTTGACTGGGTGTTCCTCAGATGCGACATTTGTCACTTTTGCTGGCATAAAAACCAAGAGCAATACATTTTTTTGTTGTTGTGTTGCAACCTGATGTCTATTTCACGAATAGTGCACTTTCTTAGTAATGTCTAAATTCTTACTGGGAATCGTATTTACCGAATGGTGGTAATGAATAATGCAAATCCAGTGTACAGTTCATCCATGCTACCTCCTCATGAAATACCACAATGCATAGAGATTTCTTATAGAAATATAGTTTTTAGTTTCATTTTGTTGCTTAATCACTTCTAAAGCCAATAGGTACTTATCGCTGTTGTATTTAATGCTGATAATACTTTTAATACTTGTAATGCTAACATATTTTTGTGGTTTCCGGTTAGTGGGTGGTTTAATCTTTAAACTGTTTACCTGATGATGACTTGTGGTGATGTGTTTCTTTTGCGCTTGCTGTTAAGTGAAGCTTGGTGTACCTTTTTTTCTGCTGCCTCCATATGCAAGGTGGAAATCAGGGGTTGTGAATTGGTTGCAGACTAGGGCTGCACAATTAATAGAATTAATTTTTTTTAATAACTCATTTTTGAATAACTGCGACTCACTGGCATGTATTTCTCTGCATTCAGATCACGCTGCGTTCACGTGTTCACTTATTTACTTGACAACATTCCCAGATACTGTAACAGTCACACTCATTGGTCACACTTACACTGTGTAAAACAAAACACTATTAATTATATTAGGCCAGAGATTAGCGAATGATTCCGTCGTATAACTTGGTCATGTCTCTCATCTGTTTTACATTTACAGCATTCTGCTTTCACTCATGTGACCTGTATCAAGGAGGTGGACAAACTTATATTACTGACTAGGGAAACTGTGTTTTGTGCCTATTTAATATTCACTTGTTCTGAGTTTCATTCCTGTGCGATCAAACTGTACCCTCAGACTCTTCTTCCACACTCTCATGGGTTTGCGTAATATCAGTATCGGAGGCTTTTCACGGGAAAGTACCAGCCAATCAGAAGCTGGAGAGGGGGTATGACCTGTTTTTGATTGGCTCATTAAATGATTGACTCTGCATATGTCAAACTATTATGATTACATCGAGTGGTCGCCGCAGCGGATCATCTGATCTGCACACAAGTTGACATGATATAAAGTAATGCATGCGATGATGTACTGTAGTTGGCTGAGTGTCCTAAAAACACAAATGCTTTTTAAATTTTTTTTATTATTCTTTTTTTTTTTTAAACATTTCTGTTCAAGAGATTTTAATTTATTCACTTTAAGGGTTTTACAATTTCTGTTACAAAAGAATTTAAAGTGCAATAAATGAAACTTTATTTCAATAAATGTTTTAGTTGTAAAATTGAGAATCATGATCTTAATCACCATGGAGAAAAAATGTGATTCACATTTTAACAGAAACCGTGCAGCTCTAAAAAAAGTATTTAGGAGCGGATAACTGGCTAAAGATTAACCAGAGAATACATTTATTCAACTTGAAAGTAGTAATGAGAAGCCCCAAAACACAACCACTTAGATTTGTCAGGTTATAGACAAAAAACATTCAGTAATGCTTAACATTTAGTAGACCACTGTTGTTACCAGAGCATGAGGAACAAAAGCTGGTGGTAAATTTAGGATGCTTTTAGCTTGCAATTACGTTAATATTGTGTAAATACTTTGTGATGACAATGTTGGGTAAGATACTGTTAGATTACTGCGTCTGACTAGTTTTATCTTCATATAAAGATGTAGTGAAGAGTGAACAGATGCATAGTGATTAAGTATGCTGACTAGTTAGGGAGCCTCTGAGTAGGCATCCCTTCTCATAATCTTTACATCAGGGCAGAGTGTGGTGGATGGGCGTGGGAGAATGTGTCGTACTAGAGCATGCGTCACACCAAAGACTTTTCCTTAGGATATTCCCACCCTGAATGCAAACACTAGACTTTGAGTCGACTCCAATCTAGGCTAGCTGAGACAATGAATGAGTGTCAAGGTATACTACTCTGTTAGTGTGGTAATCAATGTAACATTATTTTAAGTTGTATGCTGTCTTGAATGAAACTGTCTCAATAAAGTGCTGTGGCAGTGAAAAAAAAAATTAATTAGATGATTTCCAGGGCGTCCTCCAAATATTTGATCATTATCACTTTTTAGTTAAATGTCTTCCAGACATTTTCATTATTTCATCCTTTCATTCTTTATTTTATACACTCACCTGGCTACTTCATTAGGTTCACATTTTTCAGTTCCTTGTTAATGCAAATAATCGGCCAATCACATGGCAGAAACTTAATTTATTTAGACATGTAGATCAAGACAACCTACTGAGGTTCAAACTGAGCAGCAGAGTGGTGAAAATGCGCTGTTGATGCCAGAGGTCAGAGAAAAATGGTCAGGGCGGATTGAGCTGATGGAAGGGCAACAGTAACTCAAATAACATTGCCAAAATACGTCTCTGAAAGCACCACACGTCAAACCTTGAAGTAGATGGGCTACAGCAGCAGACGACCAGGCTGGGAGCCACTCCTGTCAAAAAAGAACAAGAGACTGAGACAATTGGCATGGACTCTCCACAATCAGACATTAGAACATTGAATAAACCTTGCCATTGGATAAAGTCTTAACTTTGTCTTCCCCCATGTATGAAATTTTTTGAGACACCCTACTGTATATATCAGACGTGTTGTTTGAAGCTGGTGGTAGATTTCTTCAAGTTCCTTTAAGTTGCATAAAGGCTGCATCCGTTTCCTCACAGAATACAGAAGGGAGAGGTGTTGGCAAATAAAAAGAAAAGCAGTGTGTGTATGATGTAAAGCTTTGTGTAAATAGAAAGTCTGAGCAACACACTTTTCCTGTTCTTTCTCGATCCACTGTACTATGTTTTTATCTCCATAAACATTACACTTGAAGCGCTTTCCAAAATAGGCTTTGCAGTCCCAGCTGTGTAGGAAATAGTGATTGGAATTGTCACTCCTCCCATTGCTGACTTAAAATAGATGTGCTATAACACACTGCTAATGGTACACACTCTTTATCAGAGACTGAACATGAACTGAATCTGAAATGAAGCTTTGTTTGACTGTAAGGAAATGAATCTTTTTATGGGGAAAGTTATGTCATCTGTGCTCAAATACAGTGCACAGAGGGGTTACTAGTGCTTTGTTAAACCGTTTGTGCCACACCTCTTGATGAGGTAACTGTCTTGTTTCCGCATTTTTTTGTTCTGCTTTTCTGAACAGCGATACTATTTTAAGCCTGCAGCAGAGTTACAGAGATAAATTTATTTGCAAAGACAAACTTACAAATTGGTTTGCTGCATGTTTAAACCTTGTAAGTAAATGATGGGAATAGGTGTAGGTGAAACAGGTGGTTGACTGCATAGTCTGTGATGGCAGTCACTAGAGCTGATTATGCAATATAATTGCTGATTTGTTGGTCGATTTGAATCATTTGGTCAGTTTTTGATTTAGAATCAGTTCACACTTTTTTAATAGAAACCGGTTGCATCTTCTGCACATATTTTGCAAGAGAATCTCTTCTTCTTTTGAGTTCATGTGTAGTTGGTGCAATACTGCCACCTATTGGCGTGGGATTGAGAATGGCATGAAAAAGCTAAATTATCTCTTTATATGAGACATGGGATGAGTTGCACAGAATTTCAGTAATTTATATAGTTCAATAGTTTTTGATACTTTTAGCACTTTAAAAAATGTAGCTGTGTCAAAGTAGACAGTGAACTTGACCGTGCTATTGAATCAAACAGAAATATAATGCTCAAAAAAATTGATCATGTCAACAGTCTCTGTGCCTACGATTCACCGTTCTAGCAGCCATGACATAAAGATAAATTGAATATTGATATGTAAGAATTATTTCTTTTTTATTTTGAGGTAAATTTACTATAAAATACACCTTATTTCTGAGAACTGCTATGGAAAGAAATTAATGTATATTCATTCAGAGCTTTAAAGTTTAGATTGAAAAACCCTCTTCATTTATTCATATGAAACTACAGCATTTTCACTATTAAACCTGGATATTGAGTTTTAAACCTGAATATAAGATTTCTGGTTCATGGCACACTTAAGCACCTCACTTGTTAAATTTCAGTGGAACACTCTACAGCTCACTTGAATGTTAAGATCAAATGTTGGCTAAGATGTGGATGTGTTATTATATGTAGGTCAGATGAAGCAAAACTTCCCCTTGATGTTTTGTCCCTTATAAAGTAAATATTAAAAACTAAACTAACTCTATGAATTCAACTCAAATTACAACTGAACCATTGGGCGAGACAAATATTTTTTTGGATCATGTAAGCTGTTGCTTAGTAATATTGATTTTTAAATATTGAATAGGACCAAAAGCATAGATGGTAAATAAAGAAATAAGTATATAAGCCACCATCATTGAGTTCATCAACTGGTGAGTTCCTGCACCAATAACAAAATTTGCTATTACACATGGATCTATATCACAGTATAATGGAAAAAATATTTGCAGTATCAAAGATCCAGATGCTATTAATATACAGGATAAAAGTAAAAAAAAATTATGTATATATATATTTTTTGTCCTTTAAGAAAGATTCTCCTTTTTCTGTGTAAATTTCATACTGTTATCCAGTTGTGACTGTTTACCTTGTGTATGTGTTTTCTGATGCCTTTAAACCGTCTTGCATGTGTTTTGTTTCAGGCTCAGAATAAGCAAACAGGAATACTTGCAGCTGCTAAAGTGATTGACACGAAGACAGAGGAGGAGCTGGAAGACTACATGGTTGAGATAGATATCCTTGCTTCCTGTGACCATCAGTACATAGTCAAACTGCTTGATGCATTTTACTTTGACAGCAAGTTATGGGTAAGTAGCTTCTCTTTATTTAAATTTTTTTATTATTTTTTTTAAAGTACTTACCAAAGACTGTTGCAGTGGTTTTTGCACAAGTTATGTCTCAAGAAAGACATGCATAAATATGCACATGCTTCAAGATGCTGAGGAAGTGGGAAGCCATTTTACATGTGATGTAAGAACAGAGAACTTTAGTTTTCCATATGCAGAAGCCCTCAGGCAATTAGTAACAAATAAGTACACTTATCAGGCTGTACTCATCTGTTTCCTGAATTTGCAATAAAAATAAAAAAAAAACATTGCATGCTGCTTTAATAAGTGATGGTATTTCAGTTTGGTTTAGTTTGTTCTCCACACATTCATGTTTGGATCTTTTATTCTGCCAGAGAACTCCCAAAGCAATCAGGGGCAAGTGGTTTCAGATGGCGCCCCCTTTATTCTCCTTGTATATGGGAGGATAATATACCGTTACAAATGAGCAAAGAAAGTGATTATGAATTAATTATAAACTGGTCCAGTTTGCTTTTGCAGGCTCATCAGAGAAGATTAATGCACGATTCCCATCAACACTGTTATGTTTACTTAAATCTGGGAGAAGAATCTCAACCCACTCAATTGTTAAAAGCTTAAAGTGCACTTAAAAATGCTTCTTCATAGCATGTGGTGTCTGAGAAATTTAAACTATGAATTAAACTTGGAGCAAAATCTACACTATTGTCATCTGGTCATTGGTGTTGGTAAAATTGTGTATAAGAGTTAAAGAGGAAATAAAACCAATATTTAACTGAGCTTTAAATTGTTTTTGTAGTAGTCAGCCCATTACTTCCCCTCTTTTCCTCTTCATTGTGGTTCCTACTAAAGAAACATTATACACTGTTTATATTGATTTTGTTCCTACCATTTAAAGTCCCTTGGCAGAATGACATGGTGGTTTAAATTACAAAGCTTTTACCAAATTTTGCAATTGTATACCTTGCCAAAGACCACAATTTCACAAAATGATGCATAAATAAATAGTGGCCGTCTCAGTGAATTACCAGAAGACCTGATCTGTCTGAATTTGTTAGAATTCTGAATAAATTCAATCTGGAATGAAATCTGGCCTTTCCTCTGACAATGTCTTTGAGTTAGTTTCATTCAGGGTCAAAAACAGTGTTTTTTGTTTTAAATGTTATTGTTTCGGAGTTTTGTAGTGGCTGTTATTATTTTTTGGAGAGGAGATAAATTAGTTATTGTTCTAGGATGTTTATGTAACAGTTTAATTTGTAAAAAAAGTTATTTTTTACTCTTCCATCTGTTTATAGATACTTATTGAGTTTTGTGCTGGAGGTGCAGTCGATGCTGTCATGTTGGGTGAGTTTGAATGTTTTTGTTTCATGCCAGGGTAAAAAAAAAATAAAAAATCAGGACCATTAAATCTTCCAAACCGTACTTGGAACTAAATGATGCCCCATTTCACTGAACCTCAGTGCCACACAGTAGGCTAAACCTTTTTCTGTACTGGAGACATCCAAGCATGTAATTATTGCAGTTCTGGTTTCAAGGAGTGGTTACTGCAATTCAGCCGCCTTCTGCTGTATTATTTGAATGTGTTTTTAAAGCCTTCTGCACCGTTTTTTCCACTAAATGTCTTGGCAGCACATTATACTTGAAAAGTGGAAAGACAGTTTGTTCATTATGCCTCTGAAAGGCATTGCTGTCACAATTAGGCACACAATAAATGCATCATGTTTTTTATTTTTTATTTTAATGAAGTAATTTCTCTGTGTCTGAAGTTTGACTTGTATTGCAAATGTTCATTATTTTAACATAATGTATACAGATTAGATGTCCGATTGTATAGTTATTTAAAGAGGATTTGGTCTTGTAGTGTTATGTTTTTATCTCTATATTTTTTTCAGTTTTTTTCTGAATTACCTGTATGTGGTATAAGTGAAATGGTACAGGATTCAGTTGTAGATCATGATTTAAGAGTTTGTGTTATTCTTGACTGTCTTTTTAGTTTCCCACTAAAATATTCACAAACCCTTACTAATACTCCATCGGGTTACGGCTCCCTCACATGGCAGTCAGGTTAACAGCTACCCAAGGGCAACAGTCTATTATAAAGGGAGATTCAACTAATAAAAAAAATAGCCTCTTAGTTTTCTGCAACTTTTTCAACAGTCAAAAATGACTTTAAAGCATTAATAAGAGGCTCTAAATTCAGAACAAAAAAACTCTCGATTAATTCTTCCAGAGCTGGAGCGGCCACTGACCGAGCCACAGATTCGTGTGGTGTGTAGACAGTCCCTAGAGGCACTGTCATATCTTCATGAGAATAAGATCATCCACAGGGACCTGAAAGCTGGAAACATTCTCTTTTCTGCAGACGGTGATGTCAAGTTGGGTAAGTTTTTTCCTTTTTATAATTTATACAATTATATAAAAGTTTCCACTGAGCATACATCAATTAATTTATTTACAAAGTTTGACATCCAGGCCACGGTTAATGTTTATTGAACAAATAAATCAAAGTCTTGTTGCATCCAGTTTATTGGTCCTCAGGTATGTTATCTCTAATCTGGGTCAATATCTCCACTTAGCTGACTTTGGAGTGTCTGCGAAAAACACTAGGACTCTACAAAGAAGAGACTCTTTCATTGGGACTCCTTACTGGTTAGTCATCTTGGAATCTCCAAAAGAAATATTGTTGAATATGAATACCATAGATGAGCTGTAGTTCCAAGAATACAAAACCATAAAGCGCTTTGCTACGACATTTAGTCATCTTATATTATTTTTATTTCTTTATATTCTCTTGTCACCTGTTAATCTTTTAGCACTTTTTCTTGTGTCTGTAGGATGGCCCCTGAAGTGGTGATGTGTGAGACATCAAAAGACAGACCATATGACTACAAAGCGGACATCTGGTCCCTTGGGGTCACGCTGATCGAGCTGGCACAGATTGAGCCGCCCAATCACGAGATGAACCCAATGAGAGTCCTGCTTAAAATAGCCAAGTCTGAGCCCCCTACACTCATGCAGCCCTCTCGATGGTATGGCTGCAGAGTCAGTTTATTATGTGTATATTAATATGCTATATGTTTATCAATTTACTACAAGTGAGGCAGAATACAACTTAAACATATACATTTATTGTTGCATTAGCCTTTTTCCTTTCATTTATTTATTTATTTATTTATTTTTAATAAGGGCCTGTGAATCTCTGATGTAATGATATATGCAGTCTTCAGGCGATGAACAATGATGAATCAGTTGAATGAGCAATGATGAATTTGCTGATTCGCCCACCAGCGAGCCTGAAAGTGCACACAGCTCACTTGATTGTGTTTGTGTTTTTCTAAATTTGAGTCATGAATTTTAATTTGATTCCTTGCTGGATTGAACAGGTCTCCAGAGTTCAGTGATTTCCTGAAGAAAGCTCTGGATAAGAATGTAGACCATAGATGGAGTGCACTACAGCTATTGCAGGTAACTTATCCGTAAAGCATCACGCAGGCCCGTACATAATGAAGCAGGCCATTAATTTTTTCTCACATCTTTTAATTGTATACCTTTTATATATTTTATTTCAGCATCCATTTGTTTCAAGTGTAGCTGATAACAAACCCCTGCGTGAGCTGATTGCTGAGGCTAAGGCAGAAGTGTTTGAGGAGTTTGAGGATGGCAAAGAAGAAGAGGAAGAAGAAGAGGCAGACACACAAGTATGTTTATGCATTAACTAGTAAAACTAGTATGCATTAACTAGGTGTCCATTCTGGTTTATGCATTTAATTCCATGTTAATGCCATTTATTTAGAATAAGCTGTTTTATCGTCATTTATTTGTGCATGCAGGATGGGCGGGGACATAAGCGTGCGCTGTCTGAAATCAGCACTGGCAGCTTGGATGACGAGAACCTTTCTGAGAATACATCTATGCTGGAATCAGTCACTGAGAAAACTGAGCCACCAGCAAAACCCCAAACAGCTGAGGACAGTAAGAGGAGCTCAGCTGTGATTGTGGATTCCTGTGAGCCTGACCATTCTGAGGTTGTGAGCAGAAAGGCAGCTGAACCGGCAGACTTCAGTCCTAAAGCCTCACATGCTGGAGACGAGAGCATGTCAAGCCAGGCAGAAGTCCAGACATCTGAAAGTTCTGCTGAGGAGAAGGTTTCTGAGGTTTCGGAGACGCATGAAGATGCTGTCCAGAAGTCCGTGACTGTTAGTGAAGAGACAGGAGAGGAGGAGAAGGAGCAGATTGGGATGAGTGAACCTTCTGAGAGTTGTGAGGAAGAAAAGAATGTGGCAGATGAACAAAAAGATCAGCCAGTGGAGGAAAAAGAGGAATCTAAGCCAAAATACTTAGTAGAGGAATGTACTGAATCTGTAGATGTAACCAAACCACAGACCAATCTTGTTGGAGAAGTTGTTACTGAACAGGGTGAGGTGAGCATGGATGACACAGAAAAGACAAAGAACTTGGTTGAGACTGATGGGGAGACAGAAAAAAAGAAAAAGGATGTGCAACAGGAGGAAGTGGGAAAAGAAATTGGTATTGATATGCCTGCAGAGGAGGAAAAGAAAGAGGAGGTGGAAGATGAGAAGCTGCAACCAGAAGCTGAAAAGGACCAACCTAAATCTGATGTAGATTCTAAGGACTTTATACTGGTGGAAAACAAAGCCGTGTCAGATATTCCTTCTGAGACAGGGAAAATTATGAATAAAAATAAGAATGTGTCATCTGTCATAATCATTAATGGAGAAAATGAAGTGGTAGACCATATGGATAAGAAAATCCCAGAAGCAAATCATGAGAAGTCTGCATCCCTTGAAGCAGCTACAGAGGAAGAGGGAGACGAGAATAAAGTTGTGGCAATTAAACCAGATATTGAGAAGGATTCTGATTCAGGAAGCAGCTCTGCAGCAGACACCAACAGCATTGACATGAACCTTTCTATCTCCAGCTTTCTATCTAGAAGTAAGGAAGGATCTGTTTCTGTACAGGTAAGAATATCACAGTGTGCCCTGATAAAATTATTTATCTTCAGTGAAATTGTTTGTATTCATGAAGTTGTACTTGCGCAGGATGCTAAGTATCATAAAAAGACTCTGAAGAAGACGCGTAAGTTCATGGTGGATGGGGTGGAGGTCAGTGTCACCACTTCAAAAATAGTTACTGATAATGACACCAAGAGTGAAGAACTGCGGTTTTTAAGGTAATTTGTTAGTGATTTTATTAATCCTGTTCACTGTTTTTAAAAATCTGGGAGTTATTTTCATTATTTTTATCCATATTAACCAAGAATGAATAGAACAGAACTGAATGTTGTCAAGGATTCTGAATGCATGATTATAGTTCACATGATGCTACGTTTCCAGAAGCACATTAAGTGTATTGCCATTGTGGATTTGTTCATTTATTTATTATTATTATTTAGATTTTTGCATAAATTTGATTGGGGCTCTGTCCAGAGATTGTAAATCATTATCTTCATGTTCCCAGTGTTTAGCTGGAGGATTTTTACAATACATGCTGCCATTAAAGGAGGATTCAGTGAAACATGATAAAGAAAATTTGGAAAAAAACCAAACAAATACAACCCTTGTTTCAGTGCGTAAACATATATATATAAAAAAAGAAAAAACGGTTGCATACCACCCAGGGATGGGCTCTAACAACTAAGCTAGCTGAATGATCTTAATATGAAACATGTTTGAGCTTTAGCACCCCCTATTTCTGAATGGCTGGTGAAGTGTTGTGTGCAGTTTGTGTGTTTGTTTCCCAATACAGATCCATGGCTATCTATGGATGCCAGATATTTTTTAAATTGTCACAAATGATCATGAGGAGTTAATCGCTGAATTTGACCAAGTTTATTGGATTAAAATCGCTCACTCCTTCTTTTAATGTCTTGGTTTGTTTGATTACATGGAGGGTAAAACAAGGTAGATTAAAAAGCAAACAAAGCACAAAAAAGAAAGTGTTAATTTCTTTCTTGGTTAACAAAAATTAATTAATAATTAAAATTAACTCATAAGTGAAAGTTCCCTAAGATGTATTTTTCATGTCTTGTATATGTGGTTTGTTTTGACTTGTTTTAGCCTTGTACTCTGTTGTGTTAAGTGAAATGATGTCTTGCGTGGTCCTGCTGTAGGCGTCAGGAGCTGCGTGAGCTAAGGCTGTTACAGAAGGAGGAACAAAGAGCCCATCAACAGCTCACTAATAAGCTGCAGCAGCAGAAGGAGCAACTGTTCCGGCGCTTTGAGCAGGAGATGACTGTTAGTGCCTTAATATCTTTTATAGTACATATTATGTATTTTATTTACAGGATTATTCACATCTTAACTCGTAGTCAGTCCTTAGTCCATAGAAATCTGTGTTTTCCCTTCATCATCAGAACAGTGTACTGCAGAATTTTTTTTAATTTTATTTATTTATTTATTTATTTATTTATTTATTTATTTATTTTTAAACATATTTTTACATCTCAAATAATCTCAGAGGTAGTAAGGGTACTGTATGTCATACAAAATTTCTTATTTCTTCTAAATATTAAATGGTTAATGCAGTATCAGGTATTTGCAGTGAGCTCAGTCACAGTCATCCCTTGAAGTGCTTCTCTCACTGAGCTGCAATTCCTTGGGTTACCAGGAAGCTACTGTTTTTCATTAGTTGTGTGTACCCCCCCCCCTTTTCTGTGTCTTAGGGAAAGAAGCGTCAGTACGACCAAGAGGTGGAGAACCTAGAGAAGCAGCAGAAGCAGAGTGTTGAGCGTATGGAACAAGACCACACCAATCGTCTGAGGGATGAGGCTAAGAGGATCAAATCTGAGCAAGACAAGGAGCTGTCCAAGTTCCAGAACATGCTAAAGAATCGCAAGAAAGAGGTAAGTGGGAGTCTTATTTAGTTCTGTTACCATGTCTTTATGTATTGGTCAGCTTTTGTGTGGTGGAGGGGCTATGTTGCATAAATCAGCTTTTTCTACTTTAAAATTTTTTTGGGTGTGTGACCGTCACAAAAGCTGTAGAGGTGGGATCTACAGTAAATGTGGTCTTGCAGCTTTGTTTGAGATCACAGGGACTGCTTCTTTCAGCTACTTTTCAATCTGTCTTCAAGGTCATCTTGCACATTGTTTGCTGTTCGCCTTTTTTGTTCTTACTTCATTTGCTTGGGACAACATGCTGGTTCACTGTAGTGAAAACAGTTTCTACTTAGGCTCTGTTCTGATCTAACAAAGCAGTTTAGTCTAAACTATTTACATAAACTGCTCCTCAGTTAACGATTCTATCCTTTTTTTTTTCATAGCAGTTATTTTCCTGCTTTATAGTTTCTTCATGGTATCATCTAAAGGGGAAGCTTTCTTTCTGCAAATGATGACTACCTTTATCTGAATAATATTTAAAGTTCCTTCTTTTGTAGGGCTTATATTTTGGAGGTTTTCCATTTGAGTCTTGCATGTCTTTTTTTGCCCTGGCATGATCCTAAAATTTTGTTAAAAAGATATGTGAATAAAATCGTAAGCCGTGTTTTTTAAATTTTTAAATTTTATTATTATTTTTTTTATGCGCTGGTGTTTTGCATGCCCTATTAAGCTGATGCAAGTAGTCCCTGATTTACTAACATTCGAGTTACGAATTTCCGCAGATACGAACAGACTGCGTAATTCATGGAAACAAATCATGTCTATTGTACAAAAATAGACACTGCAGTTCATCAGATACCCATGTTTACACAATGATGGGAAATGCTGTTTCTGTAAAGCTGTCCTGATGGTGATTAATCCTAATTTCGGAAAAAACTCAATGAGAGTTTACAGTGCAAGAAAGTAGAAAACTTTGACAGAATGGCGCCTGGTATTCTCATCGCAAACTTAGTTTTCAGTCTAAGTAAAATGAACATTTGCGTGCACACTTGTTTATGCGCCCGATAGTCATCTTGCATAATAACCCTCCTCGTCGTCTTCGTCTCCAGTGATTATTTTTAAAGGTAAAGTGCAGGTTAATTAGATTTATGTTTACTTTACATTTTCTATTAATAATTTTTATATGAATATTTTTGAGTTGTGGAATGAATCATTGGAGTTTCCGTTATTTCTGAAACAAAATGGTGTCTGGGATTCACCTCATCAAAATTTAAAGGTGCAGAGACCGCATTTCACTGTGAGATTTCTTTCCTTAGGCGCAGTTACGGTTTTTGGAAAGAGGACAGATTTAATAAAGTGGATTGATCTGTTTTATATATTATAATTGTGTTAAAGGTGTATAAGACTCACTTTGTCCCCGACTCACAAACAAATCTGACTTGCTAATGTGCTCCAGGAACGGAACTCAGGGACTACCTGTATTTTAACTCCCTTTCTATCTGCATGGCCATTCTCTAATCACTCAGATATGGCAGTTAACTGTAATGCATCGTGTCCAGCTGTGGTGGTATTTTATAATTACTGGTTATTCTAGATGATGATGTAAGCTTTAGTCTTTTCATCTAAACTGTACGCAGTATTTTAAATGTTAAACATGTATTGTTAAAGTTGTTATTTTTAATAGATGTCTTGTTTACTTCTGTCTAGTTATTAATATATTAATGTTTATTGTACATATTAATGTGTAAATATTACTAATGATGTTTGTGTGAATGTGCAAGTGTGGGACTTGGTGCTGTGGTGGAGGGCTTCAGCTGGGTCATGGATTAATAGTAAAATGCTTTTTCCCTTTGCTACTTTTATAATTGTATAATTGATAATAGTTTTCTTTAAACTGTATAATAATCTCTAGCATGGTGCTCACTAAAACATATTGTGAGATTGGGGGCGATTGAATTCTATAACCCTAGGCTACATTCTACCAATAGACCCCAGAAGCGTGCTCCCATATTTCACATGCTGTAGCAGCTCATTTCCCTGAGTGAAGTCAAGCTGTATCTACTGTAGGTCTCAGGACTCTTTACTGGTTATGTTCTAGAATAACCGGCAGCAGTTAATCCAGTTGTGATTATCGTGTCAGTTAAAGTGCAGAGATGCATCCTACAAATTAGATACAGCTTCAGGGTGCAAAATCTCCCTGCTAGTTTCAACTGGGTACCATTTCCCCCTTTCCTTTTTAGTATTCAGGATGAAAAGAATTTCAGTTCTATTGCAGTGTGCATCATTTTAGAGATTTAGATAAGTGTGTTTTCAATAATATAATCAGTGTAATGATTAAACAATACTTACAACACCTCTTATTCTGAAATCTTTTTCTTTTTTTCTGTTTCTGCTACTTCTCTGATTTCTACCATGGTGTCTGATTTATACATCCTCTGGTATCTAATCCATTTTTCATTAATAGATTTCTCTTGACAGTCAGAGAACAGATTCTTAGAGTTTCTGGGACATCTTCATTCAAATATAGATCTTCACTAAATAATCCATAAGCTGCTCGATTCTGGTTAGCGCTTCAGGGTTACTAATCTTCACAATGGTAAACTTTATTATTGCATGACCTGTCACTAATACATATCATCAGCTGTGCTCAGTGCTCAGCACAGCAAAACTCCCAACCATCTGCATACTCGTACGCTATAGGTCAAACTGGAGATCGGCATGTCCCCCAAACATATGAGAAAAGAGCTCTCGAAACGCTTAAAGGAAGACCTCGTTGTTGTTCAACAAGAAGAGGTAAAGATTCGTATTTCACATGATCATTACAATATTTTATATGTGGACACAGCTGTTTTTATAGAAGCAACACAGAACATGCTTTTAATTCCAGCAATTAGCAAGCTTTTTTTTTTTAAGGATTCAATGGTGACAAAGGCCAAAGACACTTTCTGTGATTGTTACTCACTAGCTTACCCGTTTCTTTATTTAAACAAGGAACAGAAAGCTTCTATTCAGTTACATTTCATTTGTATAGTGCTTTTAACAATGGACACTGTCCATTAGCAAGGAAAAGCTCTTGAGGGTGGCACAAGGAAGAAACTATGAGGACAATCTGACTCAAAAGGAAGCCCGCCCTTCTCTGAGTAACTCCTCCGGATGGGCGATTATAAAGCATTTCTTTTTATATAACTCTATAGAGTCAAATCGTGATAATTGGGTTAAAGGAACTTGAGTAAGATTTTACGTTTACCTAATCAGTCTAAAATCGTATCAGTCTAAAATTCTCAACTTTCCAGTGATTGAGACTTGAGTACAACCCTTTTTTAGCAATTGCAGTCAGTAAGCTATACAAGGAAAAATCTTCACCGTCATCATTAGTGTGTTATGTGATGAATAATCCACACTCGGGAGTAACTTAACTTTGCAGGCAGAGATTGATTATTAGGTATGATCTTGACCTGTCATGGCTAAAGATTTGTGGCTTGTGATTATGTGTAGCGTGTACTGTAAGTAGGAAGAATCCTGCAAGAGTGAGAGCAAGAATTTGCAGTAAGTGAGAGAGCACCCTAGAACAAAAATCGGCTGCACCATCAATGAAACTTTTTATATTTATGCATGTTGAGATAATACTTTATAAACCCTCTTCTTTTTCCAGACTAATTTGTACTTACTAAATGCCATTATTTTTTTAGCTTTTTTTATTTTAATTTTTTTATTTCAAACCCACATGCATGTGAAGGACACCGAAGTAATAAAGGAACAGCCTGAAGATCACCTACTGACTTTTAAACTCATTTATTGCTTAACGAGCCTTTTCTCTGTTAGCCTTGAGAATCTGTGTCCACTGCTTTCTGTCTGCCTGACAGTTTTGCATTCTTAACCCAGAACCTTAAGCCTCCAGCAGCTGTGAAAGGGAGATTGAGAATCTTTAAGTAAGCGGATGGTGCGCGTGTGTGTTTTAGAGGGTGGGAACATTCCACAAGTGTGAATGACTTGTCCCTGACGTGGTAGAGTGCACTGTGTTTCGCTCCACAGGGTGTGGCCCAGGTTATGATACAGTCTTTTCAGTTGTCCTCATGTGCTCTGTTCAACGCTCAGATGCAGGATGTAAGTTTTGCCCCTTCTTTTCCCCCTTCTACCCCCTGCTCAAATGTGCCTGCCTACGTTTTAACATTTAAGTGTCTTGATCAAGGTGGTAATTTTTTTTTAAACCTGCATAACTGATGTACAGGCCACTACAAAACTACATACATTCACTGATCTTGCTTGAAGTTATATTTAGAAAAATTATTTCTATTATATATAAACATTTTTTACTCTTGTAGTGATATTTGCAATAAGCAGTTGATGAGTAGTAATGTATGTTCGTCTTACTGAAAGCACAACATCATCTCGCTCCACACCCTAATCGGCAACATAACTGGTTTGCGTTGCACATTTGCACATGAATTTTGACTGGTATTGTCATAGTATTCCATTAGGATGGAGTCGGCACATGTGAGCTGGGTGGTGCTAGTGTTTTTTGGAGTGCTTTTGCTGTTGTGTTATGATGCAGTGTTTCTCTTTGAACACAACATACTGTGCTCTGTTATTTACTCTAAATGTACTCGAGTTTATGTATATTTCACTCACTGTTTTTATATGTGCCACTGGGCTCTGTGTTCACAAATGGAAAAGCTGACCATCACCGTGGTAACCATGCTAAAACATTCTCATGTGGGGCAGTATGTACTTTTCAATGTAATGTTTGGTGAAGTCGGTAGGTGAACGAGTTATATTTAGAAAAATGATTTTATAGGAATGGTATCGTCAGAATAACTACTTGTGTTGACTTTTATACTCTGTTTTATCCAGGGCTCTGAACCATTCTGAAAAAAAAGAAACAGAAGTCCATTCTTATTTTTTGCGCTTGAGAAAGAAACAGTTTGAAATGTCTCCTCTCTCTCTCTCTCTCTCTCTCTCTCTCTCTCTCTCTTTATATACATTTTCTGATCTGTGTAATGTAACTTCTTATTTATATCTCACCCCTAAACTCTGGGATATTTTAAATTCACATCATATTTTGGATTATTTCATAACAATGCATTGTGTCTTATATTAACAGTCTTTGGCAAATTATTATGAACTGTTTAATAGCTAGATTTGTTTGAGCTGAACAGTAAATTTGTGCGTCTGTGAATGTGTGTGGGGACCTGACCTTATCAATGCAAACACAGGTGCTGGGTCAAAATAGCTTTTCAAACCTATTATTTATATATTGCACCCATATACAGATTGTGTAAAACTGGATTGCAGAAAATAATTACATTTAGTTATTTGTTCCAGTCATGTAAGAAGAAATACTAAAATATTGCTTGTGACCAGCGCAGACTTAAGGTTTTTGAAAATGTTTATTCTCTGAGCCCTGGTTAAAACTTTTACATCATGTTCAGATGTTTTTCCTCTGCTTCATTCACCCGTATTTGACTGTACCATTTTATGTATTTACCCCCACCTCCATGAGATGTAAATGGTGTCTTGTTACAAAACATTTATTACTGTTAGTAAATTTGTTTGACTTTTTTCTCCATGCTTATAACAGTACTATGTTCTGTGCTACTGTTTACCTGTTTTTTTTTTTTTGTGTGTGTGTGAAACGTTTTGTGACAGTTTGCTAATTGTTGTGCAGCCTTGCAGTTTGGCACTCTGCGGTTTATGGTACTACTTGATGCTAATGTTTTTTTGTCTTTGCGTTTTCTTTTGTCTCTCACTTAATCCTTGCCACAGGAACAGGAGTTTTTGCAGAAGCAACAGCAGGAGCTGGACAGTGCTTTAAAGAAGATCATCCAGCAGCACAAACTGGAGATCGCCACCATAGAAAGAGATTGTCTCAACCATAAGCAGCAGCTTATGAGAGGTCACATATATTTGATTAATCGGTTGTTGAATATTATGTCAGATTTGTAAAATGGTAATACCTTTTCAATAATTTGGTTTGATGAAATAGATCACATTCAATATGTTCACATTAGGGTCAATAACTAAACAAATCAAAAGTATCAGTTTGTTCAGCCCATGACATTTAGAACTTTATAAAGACCAGGGTTGGGTCTTGTGGGTTGTGACGCAGATATGGGTTGGCAAGTGTTTCTCCACAATGAGTCAGACACTGCCGGTAGCATGATGCAATGACTATCTATTGATATGCCTGGGTCTGGACATTGCCTGTTTTTTTTAATGGCTGAAATTGTTGCATTGTGTATCTATTCTGTTTCTGTTAATTTCAGTCTGCTCATCTCTCTCTCTCTCTCTCTCTCTCTCTCTCTCTCTCTCTTTCTCATATATATGTTATATGTTGTATGTTGTGCACACAGCACGTGAGGCAGCCATGTGGGAGCTGGAAGAGCGCCACCTGCAGGAGAAACACCAGTTGCTGAAACAGCAGCTGAAAGATCAATACTTCATGCAGAGACATCAGCTCCTAAAGAGACATGACAAGGTGGGTGATTTAAAGCAGACATCTACAAAATTTTAATACTGAAAATAATTCATTTGCATGCAATTTTGGTAGTGCTTAGGGAACTGGCTTGATTTTAGAGGTGACTATAATTCAAAATCATTCATACCTACGGGGTAAATCAGTTTTCAGCTTACATTTAAAAATAGTTTGCAGGGCATCTAGCTCAATCTTGTGTTTTTGCCTGTTGTTATAAATTTAACTAGCTAGCAAAGTCCCATAATTAGTTCAGTACATCTATGAACTGCATATATCACACAACCATCCAACATTAAGGTTGTAAGCAAAACAACTACAGTTTCACTATTAGTTTTGTGGCTGCTAATGCTTTGTGGTTTTTGTTTGACAACTGATGTCCGTGTTCTAATGTGGCTAAATAATAGGAAATGGAGCAGATGCAGGGTTATAACCAGCGTCTGATAGAAGAGATGAAAAACAGACAGGCTCAGGAGAGGGGCCGACTACCAAAGATCCAGCGCAGTGATGCAAAGACTCGTATGGCCATGTTTAAGAAAAGCCTGCGCATCACTGGCACCGGAACTCCAGAGCAGGACAGAGAGAAAATTAAGCAGGTAATACACAAATAAATTGTCGAAGGAATATTGATACTAAGTTGTATGCTAAGTACACAGGAGCAGTTTATGTTCTCACACTGTGTTTCGGGGATAGTTTGCTGCTCAGGAAGATAAGAGGCAGAAGAATGAGAGGCTTCATCAGCACCAGAAGCATGAGAACCAGATGAGAGACCTTCAGCTTCAGTGTGACTCCAACATCAGAGAGCTTCAGCAGCTACAGGTATATATATGCACAATTTGAGGAAACTAAAACTATGACTGGGTATATATCCACCATTTGCTTTTACTAACACATTGCTCATGGACCAGTTTATTGGGAACACTATACTAATACTGGGTAGGGCCTTCGTTCTCAAAGCAGTGTTAGTTCTTCATCAGATTCCACAAGATGTTGGGAACATCCAATTCAGGTCCATGTTGACAATGCATCATGTGGTTACTTTGAAGCACTTTCATGCTGGGTCTCTCCCGTTCTAAAACATCCCGAAAGTGTACTGTTGGATTCAGATCTAGTGACTGGGAGGGCCACTGATGAACATTGAACTTGCCACATAGAAGAAAGCAGATTAGGATGAGTTTAGCTTTTACATGGTGCATCATGCTGGATTATCTTGCTGGAAGTAGCCATTAGAAGATAGTAAATTGCGTGCATCAAGGGATGCACAGGTCGGCAACAATACTCAAATAGGCTATGATATTTTAGCAATGATTACTGGCTTAAATTTCCACCAGCCTGGACTGTTGCAAAAAGGCAGGTTTGGTCCATGGATTGTTTCATGCTTTTGGTGTGTAATTCTGTGTTTTGTCCGAGTTGGATTCCAAAATTTACGGCCATGACAGTTTCTAGATACGAGAGTTTGTTTGTTACAGTACAACTCTGCAATGTACGACTCTGACCGGTAATATTTTAGAAGTTTAAAACGGTGGTGGGTCGCATTCGCCAAATCGATTCCTCTTCCCTCGGATAGTAATGCCTGTGTATGTGTCCTTGATGATGTATTTCTGACAGTGGTGTAACACACTACATTCGTGGGTGTAATTTTGCAATTCGTCTGTGTAACAGAGGAGTTGTAAAAACGAGTTTTGTGTCTGAAATATACGACTATAAGAATTGTACTGTAACAAACACACATTCTCGTTAACTATTGTGGCCGTAGATGTGGCCGAATCACCGAATCACCATGATCATGATCATGTACTCCTTTGGTATCAAAATTTGGTGGCGAATAATGAGGCGTTTCTTGATGCTCGATGGTATCAAAGCAATTCGGTTATTGTCATTAAGATGTCACAGTTTGATAACTAGCCCTATTCTTATGTGTGCATCAACAAACAAGTTATCTGTTTAATGTAAATAAGAATTATTTCCAAAATAATATATCCACTTACATTAATACGGAGTCTGTCTACAAAATTAAGTGACTTAAAAGCTATTTATGCTGTATAAACTTGTACAATAACTAAACTAATAGACTTAAAATTTCTCTCCTAGAATGAGAAATGTCATTTACTAATTGAGCATGAGACTCAGAAGCTGAAGGAGCTGGATGAGGAGCACAGTCAAGAGCTTAAAGACTGGAGAGAGAAACTTCGTCCCAGGAAGAAGGTACTGCAAAACAATGGGTTGTTTGTTCAGATGGTGTTGAAATACACTTCCTCTTAGAAAAATATAATATTAAACCTTTGGTACGTTTTGGAATAATGAGCATGTGGTACTTTACATGTATCCCCAGGCTCTTGAAGATGAATTCACCCGGAAGATTCAAGAACAGGAGGTCTTCTTTAAAATGAGTGGGGAATCGGAGTGCCTGAACCCCACCGCCCAAAGCAGAGTTTCTAAATTTTACCCTATTCCTAGTGTACATTCCTCTGGTTCGTAACCCAGATCACTTGAGACAGTAGAAGGCTCTGTAGGTGAAACATCAGCGTGGTGCTCCATCTCTGTCTGAACTTCCACTGTATGTGACAGGAGGAACATTTGGATTGAAGTTAATAAAATTCACTTGAATATAGAACAAAGTAAACAGCATTGCAGCAATGGAAAACGAGTTAATTAGTAAATTACCCACTGTTAAACTATGAATCCAATGGATTAATATTTTATTTCTGTTTTAGTCTGCCGGAAGATTTGAATGATTATGGCATTAGCAGAGATTAGACACGGATCCTCTTTACTTGGAGAAATTTATTATTGGAAGCAAACGTTAGATGGCTGAAGCCTATACATAGTCTATGATTTTTGCTCCAATTATTGTCATAAACTGTAATGTTTCCCCTGAATCAATGAAACAGTAGAAAACCAACAACCATGCATGTGTGCAGATGCACGTGCATGTATATGACGCACACATGTATGTCTTGTATCAAATTGAGCTGCAATTTTTTATATCTCAGATATTTTGCTTTTCACTGTATTTCACTGTTCGGGAGTCTTCAGTCTCGTATTGTTTCTATGGCGTTTCAACAAATGCAATGTTATGCCCTGTTGTAATAAGTAGAATAAGCATTAGACCTTACAACAGCCTGAACCGACGGGAGGTAAGAAGTTCACAACTTTTCCCTGTATATGCTGTTATAAAAGCATATTATACTACTAGATGTTGTGGAAGAACAGAAACATCTTCTCATATGTGCACAAGTTTAAACCTGTCTAAACGAGAAGCTTTGCAAATTCTAAATAAACAACAAAGGAAGTGGGTTACTCGTGTTGAACTCAAAAGGAAACATGAGGTTGCAGGTTAACTGAGAATGTTGTTTCTCACTTTTTGATGAAGTAAGAAAAAAGTGATTGTATAAGTACCTGTATGTTATGTCCAGTGCTTTCTTTATGAAGAATGAATTATACGAAGTGTAAACTTGCACATGTTACTGTGGTACTCTTTTTAATAATGGGGATGCCTTGGTAATTGGGTGTACAGCAGTATGGGAATAGTCAATTCCCTTCCTCTGATAATATTCAAAATGTTAACAAAAAAAAATCTGTTACTTTTGTATCTATGTCTGTCACGTAAGAATGCAACTAGTGCATACATTTTGCTATGCGGCTTATGCTTATTTGGCCTAATCCTGCGTCATTTCACATGTCATGCAACCTTGACATGGCTCCTCCCATTTAGAAACCAGACAGGTTGCTTTAGATGGTTTACTGCTTAACAACAGGAGAAAGTGATGGCAAAATGAGTTCCCAGCATGCTGTGTCCAACTGACAGCTGGTACCATCCATTTAGCTGTAGGAACACATCTGTACTGAGAAACTGTGCTTTTTGTGCTTATTTTTTTAGGATATTTTGTCAAAAACATATTTAGTGCATTTTCTGTTTAACATTTACAGTGCTGGCATACAGTATGTGTCCATACTACTCTTGCATGCTGAAATCCTGAATGCTGGATTTGACTAAGAACTGGAGCTCTTTGGTCCCATTGTGCTAATATAGGCTTTGGTTGGATCCCTAGAGCTGCATATGATGAACCACACATCAGGATTTTTGCCACTGGGATAGCACCAAGTTATCTAGATGATTTTATTTTACTGGACATTGGAATTTAAAACTTGTGGCACTTTGGTGGTATGTTTAAAGCATTTTTGAAATTGATTTGGCTGAGATACTGAATAGCTGGTATTATGCTGTAAATAAAATCTTACCATTGTATTTTATCAATTAATTTTTTTGTGCTTTGTGCAAGTGTATGATTTTGATTTAAATTTCATTTGTTACAACTTATAACCCAAGCAGCCAATTAAACCAGCTTTAAGGCATGCAGTTTTACCTGTTTCATCATTAGCAAATCATAGTGGGTGCAAAGCACATGCTGCACATTTAAATGTTGGACTATTTTATTACATTTAATAGACATTTAGTTCATAATTAACATTTGAATAAAAAAACATTTTAAACAAAGTCCAATGACGTTTAGCTCTTTCATGTTTTGCCAAATTACATTACATTCTTATATTTTATCAGGAGTGCAAAAACATTTTAGGCTACACAATTCAAAAAGTGCTCAAGAATATTAAGTTTCAAATGTGTAGGCTAGTAAAGTTGACAACTACTTCCACATCAAACAAACACAAAAAATTAAAAGGTACAAAATGTTTTATCTGTATTAAAAAAATAAGAAAAAAACTGAAAATGTGGTTAATATGGATTAAATGCCATGCTGAAACTTGTGTATTATTTGAGAAGCTGCACTAAATCAGGCCTGCTGAACACATTTTGGCTAAGATACATGTCACATGCTTTCATCTTCTAGATTGCTTCACTATATGCCTGAAAGCCACAATGAAAAGCAAAAAAAAAAAAAGTTTTTATGACCAAAACAGAACTTTAAGTCTTTACACGCCAAGACTCCTTCTCCGGCGACCAATCTGGATTTCACCTGTGAAATGAGACGCATGAGAACATATCAGAATGAGTCAGGGTGTGGCTTTAAAGTCATTCATGAGTCTTGAAACCTGACTTGCACTATCCAAGAAGTAAACAGTTTGTAACACATGCAACTTGATAGTGGGCCTAAAGAAGCATAGTGTAATATGTAAAACAAGGCCAGAACTATCTGTACATTTAATACATAAAAATAACACCAGTATACACCACAAACCAATGAATCAGAACGCACCTGACCAGTGAGGGTTACTACGCTATAAGTCCCAAAAAATTTAACATTCATAAAAGTCATCATACAAGGGATTTTGCCATATTTAATTAATTTACTCTCAACAATCACACAATCTTTTATGGTTATATTACTCTGCCCTTTAGGTCAATGCCTTTAATCAGGAGCAACATTTCTATTTGAAGAGAACAATAATCTCATGACTGCAGAGCTCAAACTCTTGTGCTACCAGCAAGTTTGCTTTGATTACAGGATGAACTTGGTGGCAAGTACATGTGTGAAAACTCTTTAATGATTTGAGTCCTAAAATATGCCTGTGCCATCATGGAAGAAAAACTCCACTGATGCGATAAGCTGATCATTTGGTACATTCAGGTTGTCAGCTGACGTCATTTTATTGCCACATAAAGTGGCCGAGTCAAGACCTGGCCAACTGAAGCAACCCCAGATCATAACACTGCCTCCAGGTTCCTGTACAGTGGCCACAATGCATGATCCTTCCCTTCTTACCCTGATGCCCCCCATCTCTCTGGAATAGGTTAAATCTGGACTCATCAGACCACCTGATGTTTTTTTTTTTCATTGATCCAAAGTTCAATATTTTTGCTTCATAGCAAACCGTATCTTTTTTGGTCTAATTATTTTTTATTAACCAGTGGTTTTCTTACGGCCACACAGCTGTTTAGCCCCAATCCTGAGTTCTCATCACATTGTTTATGTATGGAGATGCTCTTACTTTCAATATTTAAATTAGTTATTGGTTTTTACTGTTGATTTTTTTTTTAACCATGTGATCAAGGATTGAAGCTGATGGCTCAGTGCTATTCTCACAGGTTTTGATCATGTTGAAGGGCTTCTAAATCCAGGTCCAGTAATTTTAAACCTCCTTAATTGTTTTCTTTGCATGGTGCAGCCCAATAATTTGACCCTTCTGAAATGGCGACCTGTTCAGTGGCAGTACTTGGTCAATAAGTAATGTCATGGAATGGAACTGTTGGTGAATTATGTCCAGTGAAATAATTTTGAACAAGGAACACATTGATATTTTATGATCAACAGACATCTAATCAACTGCTGCAAAACTATACCTCACCTTTCTCACCCTTTTGTCCTCTCGGCCCTTCTGGACCTCTCAGTCCCTGTACACCAGGTGTCCCTTGTCTTCCCATCTCCCCTGTAAAATTCAGTCTTGGTCAGCTACATATACATTGACCTACTTTAGCAGAATTGTTTAAATTAATTAATCACTGCGAACGCCTGAATTTAGGAGTAACATGACAATATTTCTCCCGTGTACCTTTTTCTCCTTTTTGTCCGGGGTATCCTCTGTCTCCTTTATGCCCTTGCCTACCTGGTGGGCCTGGAATAGTACCATGTACTGGAAAAACAAAAGAGAAATTAAGAACATTATAATAAATGCAAACGGTTTCCCAGTACTGTATGTATTTTATGCTCTTCTTTATCCCCAATGTATACAGCTGAGCATGCCAGCAGATGATGGAGATTAGAATCTGATTCCTTAGTGAACACTGATACATGTAATGGAAACAATTTAGTCAAAAACTTTTTGGCAGGTTTCAGGCAGGTTTGTTTGTAGCTAGCTCTATTCAGTCTCATGACAAATACCGACTTGGGACGTGGGTTTTTGGTAGTGACATAAGCTGACATTATGCTACATGAAAAGGCAAAGTGCAACCCGTCTGCTTCTGTAGTCATTAGCTCACAGATGACCACGATTGGTAAATGTGGCTCTGATAGACAGTAATGTCCATCCTTCACCCCAGTATTGATGTGGTCTTTTGGAGTACTGGCTACAAATGACTACAGCATCACCAGGAGTCAGGAGTCAGATTTGTAATCTCTGGCACTTTTCTGGTATGCCGTTTCACTTAAGATGTTATGAATGTGTAGTTTTCTTCTGACTTCAATTGTAAAGTATCTGTCATTTGTTATAACAACAATAAAATTACTCACGTCTGAAGAAATCCATGAGATCTGCAGTGACGTTCCCGTAAGTAGCAAAAACACGGCTGTGTCCAGGGTGGCCAGGTGGACCAGGAGGACCAGGAGGGCCTTGGATCCCCGTGGAATGAGATCTCCAATAATTGTCATTAATTTCCTGCAGTAGACCCTGATCTGGTGGGAAATTAACGGTTTAGGAATGAGGAATAATACAGTGATGTAATATAAGACAAGCTTATATTGTAAAATCTTTTTGAAGAACAAGTTGATTTCACTTACTCCGGATGTAGTCAGTGACTTTCAGGGCAACATTGGAGTAATCTGTTTCAGCCAACCTGACTCCATTACGGTCAGTAGCATAATAGTAGCCACCACCAGCACTGTGTCCAGACTCACCACGGTCCCCTTTCTCACCACGGGGTCCTGGAGGACCAGGGGGTCCAGGAAGACCTGAGGTGTATCGCCGCATTGAATCACCTGAAAAGTCAGTCGAGTAATTTGACTTGATTTGTCACCCATTTTTAGCTGGATAACGCTACCTAGTATTTTGTCAACTTTTATTGGAAACAATGAACAACAGGGAAAGTTAGCCGTGAAGTGTTTTGTGGTTATTTGCACATTATGCTTCATAGAACAGTTCGATTTTAATCTGTCTAATCACAGGAACAGCTAATGGAAAATATGCTAACGTTAGATATAAGTCTGTGCCCTGTGAATGTAGTGGTAGATAGTCAATGCTGTACAGTTTACTTTCTGAAATGTTTCTCAGAGCTAATACTGACAGATCGTTAACTTTAGCACGTCATAATAATATATGATATAACTGACTATATGACAGCTGATAAACTCACTACTGAGATAATCCTGCAGCTCAGCACGAATGTATGCCCTCTGACTGGCTCGGTCATGAGATCCAAGTGTTCTAGAGTCGCCTGCCGGCCCCTGAGGCCCTGGAGGGCCGGGTGGCCCTGGAGCACCCCGTAAGCCAGAATCTGGAATTTAAAAACAAAGATTTTTGCCTAACCATTACATGTGTTTATTTGTGAAGAGTAAAGGGTGGGTAAAAGGAGCAACTTACTTTGTATGTAGGCCTGGACATCTTCAAGTCTGTATCCTGAGCTTGAAGAGCCTGGGGCTCCTGGGGGACCAACTGGACCAGGTAGTCCCTGTCTTCCTGGTGGACCAGGAGGACCTTGAAGACCTCCACTAAATCCTGACCCTTCATCAGAGGAAGGATTCATAAGTAAAGTTGGGACAACATATAGTAAAATAAAGAACAAGGAATTCAATAAAGATCTAGAATCAGGCTGAAAAATGTTACTACTGTATTCATTTTTTACAGGAAAAGTGAATACAGACACAAATGTCCAGACTTACTCTCAATCAAAGCAGTAATGTCACTGTAGGTGGCGCCTGGCTGGCCAGGTGAACCAGGATGACCAGGAGGACCAGGTGGTCCAGGAGGTCCAGTTCTACCTATCAACCCTCGGTCTAAACAGACAGGAAAACATTTTCTAATATTTAACTAATCATTAATTACTGAAGAGTGGATACTGGAAAGAACCAAGCACAGCTTCAATTAAAACCGTTTGATTCTTTTGGGCCTATGACATACCATTCATTATTCTCAGAACATAGTTTGCCACTTCTTGCGTGTCAAAGTTGGCCATATTTACACTTCCTGAAGGGCCAGGGGGTCCTGGAGGGCCAATCACATACCGCCTCACATCATCTCCTAATCGAACATAACAAATAAAAACAGTTGATTTTCAGCAAGGTATACAGTAATACAGTTATGTTTACTATATGAGGTTTAAATGTAATATATGTTCTAGACATAGAGAGATTATGGCATTAAATACGTACTTTGTAATAAAGCAATGATATCACTAACAGATACGGAGCCAGCAGGGCCAGGAGGACCTTGAGGACCAGGAGAGCCACTTAATCCAGAGTCTAGAACAAAATTTTGATTACTATTTGTTACAATAATAGGGTATAATCAGTAATATAATATTCATTACAGTATACAGTGTTTCATGTTGCTCTAAATTGATCAGACACTTTAGTTTGGGCTTCTTTTGCAGAATCCTCTTTGACTTAAGAGGTTTTTTTTTTTTCCTGTAAAACCTCTTAAGTCAATGTCATTTTGGTTAGAGAGTTTCGTTATAACAATATTTCATGTTTCTTTCAAGTTATTCAATCAACATTCACGACTTTCTATGATTGTATGGGTTGTCATTAATTGTAAAGTACAGAGTTCTGGACTTACGCTGAATGTATGCAATAACCCGAGATGCCACCTCTTCAACAGATACTGAGGCCCCAGGAGGACCAGGAGGCCCTTGGAAACCAGATAAATGCTGCCTCATGCTGTCACCTGAAGGCCAAGCACAATTTGCTCATATATGAAGATAATCCTGAACGTAAATACAGTACAGTTCATTTCCGAATGTAAAATTCACAGGAGATTCAGGGCTGTCAAACTTACTCTGCATATAGTCGATAATGAAGCGGCGATAGTCAGTTGTAGATCCAGAGTGTCCAGGAGTGCCAGGTGGTCCAGGAGGTCCCGGGGGTCCAGGCTGTCCTGAACCTAGGCAGACAATTCTATAATTATGGCAAACAATTCTCAAAAATATTATACATCTGATCCAATGAATTTTTTTTATAGTAAAGCTTCAACCTCTAGATGTTCCTGGGATGCCTGGAGCACCTGGAATGCCACTGTCCCCTGTGTAATACAAAGTGGCAGTAGTTTAGAAAAAATCTGTTGTACAATTATGTATAGTACAAGTAGAAAAAAATTAATAGATACATTACCTTTAGCACCTTGTTGACCTTGTGGTCCTGGAGGTCCAGGTGGCCCAGGGGGACCTTGAGCTCCACTATACTCAGAGACTATAAAATATCACATGCATACATTTAGACCTACATACACAATATTTAAAATAACAGAAATTTCTATAAATCTGCAACAGTAAAAATCCACGTTCATGATGATTAAGAGGAACAGGAAAACACCTATATGGATATCATCATTGTATACTCAGATGAAATTTTGGATCTACAGTACATAGCTAAGGATTAGCACTAACAATGGGAATAAACTATTCTAAACTTACTTCTAGCTTCCCCTGGTCCTCCTGGTCTTCCAGGTAGGCCAGGCTGGCCTGGATCTCCTACAGAAGACAAATAGCAAACAGTAGATGGAGTAAACCTGTGAGTGAGACTTACATCATCCACTACTGATTATACTAACTAGGCTGCATACCTTGGTATCCCCTAGGACCTTGTGATCCTAAAACAATGATAAAACGATACAATTTTAGAATTCCCTTTAAATGCTAGGGGGAAAAATCTAAAGTACATTAAAGCAACTTAAAAGGATAAGAGTGCAGTTAAGTTTAATCTAAAACAAAAATCTTGGCATCAACCCTAAAGATTCACCTGTCTCTCCTTTGGGACCTGTGGGTCCAGGTGGTCCTGGTGGTCCGGCGAAAAACGTTCCTGTTAAGGTTTTATAAACACAGATGTCAGAAATGCATTAAAACATTACAATCTTTAGGTGACACTAAATACACTTTTGCATAATTAGTAAGAAAGATGACCTGAGTTGGGCACAAAGCTCCCCGGCTCTCCCCTCTCTCCTTTCTCTCCCCTTTGGCCAGGTGTACCATATCCTACAACAAAGCACTGAAAGTGTGAGGATAACGAATGGATAATGACAGGACACACACATAGTGTTACAGCCAGCAGCACACTGATGGAGCAACTTGTCAGAGTCTCTAAATTCACATGGAAAAATTTTGATGGAAAAATCTACATCCCCTAGATGTTAATGTTGTAGAAAAGAATTGTGAATTTTCTGCTTTTTTTTATTTTTATTTGTTCAATGATGAACCATGATTCTGTAGAACGATGATGTGTCCGGCAGAAAAAAATTGGAAAAATTAAATGCAAAAACAAACAAAAAAACAAACAAACACATGTTAATCAAATGAAAGCACTCTTCTTTGATCTTGCATTGACTGATGATGTTCATATACCTGGTGCTCCAGGAGGCCCTGGGGGGCCAGGTGGTCCAGGTGGCCCTTGAATAACTTGGTTAGTATCCATAGAACTAAAGGATTCTAAAAGAGGTACACATTGCAAATGTTACCATTCTTCTCAAAATAATTATGTTTATATATAATACATCCATTTTGGAGTGTTTCTCACCTTTCGTTTTAGATGATCTTTCCACTGTGATCCCTGCCTCTCCCTGATCACCCTTATCACCTTTAGCACCTGTACAGACAAATGGATGAGCAGATGAAATAAAGATGACAGCAGGGACGTTCACTCAGGAAAACTTGAGTTGCGAGAAGCAGATGGAGCAACGGTTTCATCATCCTCTCTTCTTCTTAGTCTTTTTGTGGCAATGTACTGTAATATTTTTAAGGTACTCAATGGTGAATAAGCAGTAAAGACTTATTCAAAGACAGTGCAATGATATAGGTACAATAAAATAATATTGAAATGAAACAAAATGAATTGGAATATACTAAAATAAAATCTATTTGTAACTTTGCGCCTTTTAAGGAAAAGGGTAGCAATAATGTCAAGGCAGAAAAATGTAAACTCAAATTTGAAACGATCCATGTCCACTATATGTGTGTAAACAGTATAAACCATCTTCTGTAGCAAATACTAATCAAAAAAAGGGTCGTTTACCTGGTTGACCAGGAATTCCAGCAGGACCAACAGGGCCTGAAGTGATAAAAGAAATTAGATTTCTGAACTGTTTTGTATCAAATATTGTACTTTAACTAAACAGCAGAATCTAGAAGGAAGAAAGTGTGTTCTGTGACTCACCAGATAGTCCTGGAGGTCCAGCAGGTCCAGCAGGTCCAGGTGGACCTGGTGGTCCAGGAATTGCCACAGAGCTGGAGCCTGCTGTAGATTGAAATTGTGTAATGTATAGACTCAATCTTGCAGGTGTAAAAATGTAAATAAAGTAAGGGTGATAGACGGAAGAGTAAAATACAATATGCTCGTGGCTTTACCTGCGTTGATAACTCTGCCAGGTTCGCCATTGTCACCTGTTTTGAGGTTTTGGACACCCATGACATTGTTTAAACCAAGTGAAGCAGAAATGTCATATACAAACAGAGTGCACAATTTGTGACAACGAGAACAGGTACAGAACAACACAATGCAATAATGAACAATATATCTGATTTATTTGTTACATAGTGTAAAGGTATAATGTATTAATACAAACCTTTAACTCCAGGTTGTCCAGGAAGTCCTGCAACGCCTACAGAGTAGAATCATGATGGTAACATTTATGATCTGCATTCTAATACAACAGGGTTCGTACACATGAAACAAAAATGTTAATTAAATATAATGTAAAGCGTTGAGTTACCTGGAGGTCCCTGAAGCCCTGGAGATCCTAATAGAAAAAAATGTAGACAAAGTTTAAAGTAAGACCATCAGAAGAATGACACACGCTTAAAAAGTGAACAATGTGGATTTCAATAAAAGTGTCATTCTAATATAAAAAAGAAAAACAACAAAATCAACCCAATATGTGTTTTAAATGAAAAAACAAAACATTAATTTCTTAATCTCTTATGATAGAAGGACTAATTGACAACAACAACAACAACAACAACAACAACAACAACAACAAAAACACTGCCATAATGTAACACCTTGAGGGCCAGTATCACCAGGTGGTCCAGCTGGGCCTCTGATTCCTGGCATCCCGATTGGACCTTGGTCACCTTGAGTTTAGAAGAAAGAAAATATTACTATAATGAACTATTTGTTGTCTGACTATTTTAGTTGTGCATTAATTTGCTAGTACAACTCACCTCTTTGGCCTTTTTCACCATCTGCCCCTGAAGCCCCTAATAATGTAAAAATGTATTTATTAATAAACAAATATTTTGTTTTGCTATGAAATTGCACATGATTATTCAGACATTTTGCAAACGCATGGTAGGATTATTGGTTTCAATTTACAGACAAATAATGTGCAGCAGTAAAAAAGAAAAAAAAATCTAATTTTATATGTCACATACACCCTACGATATGAAGTGAAATGCTTATACGACTGCTGATGAGCAAAAAATGAAAAAAAAAATTTCATTATAAAATAAGATAATTTTTACAAATTAGAAATATAGAAAAATGTGGGGAAAAAACTGTAAAAAGAATTAAATAAGAATATATAAAATAAAATAAAATACAATACAATAAAGAAAGTAAGTGGAATGTAGAATTATGTCCAGTTATGAGCAAAACAATGTGTAGAATAATGTGCAAAGGTCGCAGTTCAAAGTTCACAGATCTGTTGTGTGCAAAATGTTGTGCTATTGTTTTGTATCTGCTGCTTACCTGTTGATCCTTTGGTTCCTTTCTCTCCATTGACTCCTGCTTTTCCTGGAGGCCCTGGAAAACCTATGAGTATAGTCAGAGAGAGAAAAAAATCACATGAGCATAAGCAGAACGATGGTATTAATAAACTGATTACTGATTACGCTATTTTCTTGAAAGTCAAACTGTACAGACAAAAAGACACACCTGGTACACCATGATCTCCCTTCTCACCATGGTCACCTGTAAGAAAATAAATATGCATCATAAGACCTTGAATTTGAAGTTTTAGGAGCATAATTGTTTGTACAAATCATGGAATTATTATTATCCAGACCCTTAATTCCTTGTGGTCCAGGAAGTCCTCTGTCCCCTAGCAGAACATGAAGAGAAATTAAAGTACTCTTTTCTATCCATGATCGGTGACTTTATAATTAGATTTGTTTTGTTAAACTGAAGTGATTAGTCTAATTTAACCTAAATTAAAACTAGATCACGGGCATGCAACTTACCTTTAGGTCCTACAGGGCCTGCATCCCCTCTGAAACCTTGTGGACCAGGTTCACCTGAGCAGGCCAAAATATAGCTCGTCACTTTAAATCTCAGAATGATGACTGAAACTGTTTTTTAAAAACTCTCATTTATATGTATCACATACCTTGTGCACCTGAAAGACCATTAACTCCTGCAGAACCTGAAGTGCAAACGTATAAAAAAAAAAAATCAATAAAATATTTTTTTCTTTATTGAGACATATAAATAGATAAAAGCATATTGACATATTAATATATTATTGACATATTAACATATTATTAATGTTACAACCTCATCAGGAAACCCATAAAAAAGGACATAATGAATAATGAATAAGTAGTTGCTAGTCAAGTATCTAAGAACTACCATATATAAAATCTAAAAAGACCTTTTGGACCCGGGGGACCAGATAGACCAGGAGGGCCACGAGTTCCTGGTTCTCCCGGAGAGCCTGAAAGAAAAATTAGAATTTTATTTTATTTTTTTCAAATCCAAATGCTGTTTCACATGCACTAAAAACATTGTCAAAAGAGGGTCCATGCCAAACACTTAAGGACAGTGCTGTATCTCATTTACAGAGAACAGCAAATAAATATATAATATATATTAATAATTAATTATAATATATTAATATAAATAGCCTGGTATAAATCTGAGCTCAGCTGGGGCAGGGGGCAGAAAAAATCATTTGAGAAACAAGAACATTGCTTCTTAATATGACTAGACCATTCAATGACACAAATTACTGCCTAGCCCTGATTGTGGGTTAGATTGTGGGTTAATCTCCTGAGTTCATCTGAAGTAAACCCCAAACCACTGTTTTCAGGTAAAAATGGATCTGTCGCTGGGAACAGAAGCAGGTCTGGAATGTAGGATCTTAAAAATTTTTATTATTATTTTTTAAAATCTGACCTCTTTCACCCTTTTCTCCGAAGCCTGCAGGACCTGTCTCTCCCCTCGGCCCTGGTGACCCGTCTCGGCCCCTGAGTCCCGGTGCCCCCTCTGCACCATGTTCGCCTGCAAAATACAGTGAAGTGCTTTAAATGCTATTATAAATATACCAGAATCAACAGTGTGATTGAATATAAGGGGATGATTTGAGCAGTAAGATTTTTCTTACTAATATAGATTATAATATAAATTACCTGCACTTCCTTTTTGTCCTTTTGGTCCTTCAGGTCCCGGGTGACCTACTGTTCCAGGAGGACCTACAGGCAAACAGAACATGACACAATTACAGTAAATGCTACAAGAGACATTTAATAAATGAGATTTTTGTCACATGTCCTACCTGGTATCCCTGGGAAACCATTGTCCCCTGAAAAGTATTTAAATAATTTTAGTCATTGTGCACATTCTGGCACAGTAATAGAGCAAACCTGCCATCATACTGCGAAACTGCCTTACTTTAATTATCTCTTTTTTTTTATTTACCTGCTAACTTGTTACAGTAAACAAGGTGTATACAAGAAGTCTACAAACCTTTGGGTCCTGGAGATCCAGTTTCACCTAAAAAATAAATAATTTTATATGTAAAGATATGACAGGACAATGACAAATAATAAGAAAAACCTCCTATTATGAATAGGGACATGTTATGTGTGACGTGCTTCTGTGCCTTACCTTTGGGCCCTGGTAGTCCTCTTTCTCCTTTGAGTGAGGAAGCAAGACTGGCTACAAAAACAATTTATGATTATGATTTTTATGATTATTATAATTATTATTGTCACTATTTCAAATGCAATTTAACATTTAAGAAGTCTAGGAGAAAGCTCCAGCTTCTTTGTAGTTGTGGAGATACTATCAATTTTGCAGCACATAACATTCATGCTGGAAGTTAAAGAAATATTTATTCCTATTTACCCCTAAATATTTATCCATCTAAAAAAAGAATGTAACTCATCTACTGTAAGTACTTTTATACAGCAAAGTGAACAGGTGTTTTTCTATTAGACAGGCAACAACGTCCAGACCATGATATTAAAAATCCAGTTCTTTGGGGGCCTGGCTGACTTTGGGGGCCAAAAGCCAAAACCTGTTCAACTCTGTCAAATACTTGCTATTTATGAGTGTATCGGTTGATTTTAATGTTAATTGTTTATAACACGTCTTGCAAACAAATGCATGTTTAATGGTCTGAAAAATGAATCTGTCGATCAAAAATGTATCCAGAGCAGAAATGAGAACCCTTGAGCTGTGAGGCGACAGTACTAGCTACTAAGCCACATACAATTAATTTTTCTATTTTGATTTCTTTTCAAAATGTAATACCTGCCACATCTGTTTTCTAAATATTGGACAAATTATCTTATGCTTATCTTATAATTATTTAATATAAATTATAATTTATAAATCTTATACTTTGTCCATGTTATTGGATCTTTTAAACATATCGAAATGTGTGTGAGAAAGAGAGAGAGAGAGAAGCAAAGGTTCAAAAGTGAAGAATAGATTTGACAGGTATTCTAACAGCACTGATATTGCTGAATGTTATCTTGTTATTTTGTAATGTTTTGAATTTGCATGGTTTTCTATTCTGTTGAGTCCTGTACTCCTTAACTACCCACTAGGCCTTTATGTTGTGACTGAAAGCTGCTTCAAAAAAGTTCTCTACTTTTACCAGTGTGTGTGTGTGTGTGGGTGTGTGTGTGCGCGTAAACGTGTGTGTTTTGGTACCTCGGAATGTCTCAGACTGCATCTCTTTTTGCAGGACGCTCTGTATTGTTCTCTGCAGGCCCACAGAGTCTGAAAAAGTAGCAGCTCCCAGGTCTAGTGTGTTCTCAGAACCCAGACCGCTTTCCAAATATGTTGCTGCCCTTTGATTGTAAGCGCTATTTCCAGTCAGTCGACTAGTCTGAGCCCTGTTGGCATGAACCAGGGGCTGAAGTTCATCCACTCGCCCTTTTAGCTTCCTCACCTCCTCAGCTTTAAAAGAAAAAAGAGCATTTTGTTCACTGATTCTCATGAGTAGGGTCATCTTAATTTGTAAACACATAAAATATATAAATCAAGTGTAATTTTGATAAGTAGCATTGCTGTTTTGTCAAAGAGGAAGCCCATGCTGCCCCCTTAACCAAAAAACAAAATCACATTTCTTTCTTTTACGAATACGAATTCAGTATGCAAAATTTTGTGAATATGAGACTAACATGAGAAAATGACAAATAAATCCTCCATGATAATAAAATCGAATACCGAGAGCGATGAGTCCAAACAGAAGGCCAAGAAGCAGCAGCAGACTAAGCAGCAGTCCAAGCAGCCACTTCCACCAGGAACAGCAGCTCGGACCACAGCCAAAGCAGCCGCTTCCTTCTTTTTCACCATTCTTCCCCTTATAAATCTCTAAAAAACACACACAGAGGGAAAAGTATCTCAAACCATAAATCCTTATAAAGGTTTATTTATGTCTTTTGTGTCTATTACTTTAAGGAGGACAGGGAGCTGTTAGAGGAGAGATCCGATTACCTGCATATGTAGCCTTGTCTTTTGTAGGGGCTGATGAAGATCCATCTTTTAAATAATAATAATAGTAAACATCACCGTGCAATAAAACTTATAAGGCATAGTATAATTTTTTTTTTTTTTTTTACTAATAGAATATGTTAAAATATGTTTTAAATAGAAACACTAAAGGCATTTCTGTCACACAGGCTGGAAATAAATGCTTACAGTAAGAGCCTGAACTTAATTTGCCTGGAGCTGTCTCAGTGTAGCTGCTTGCCACAGTTTCCTTCTTCAGTGAGACATCTGAAACAGACCCTATAAAGAAAACCGTTCGGTATGATGGATTAGAAATAGTTTATTTAAGGCCCCATTTTCATGATGATGGTACAAAGAGAAAAATTCAAGATTACATTGTGCTGTCATACAGTATATTCTATGCAATAATCAACAATTAAATCCCCTACATTAACAGAGCTTTTTATAATGACATCATGAAATTTGTCTTTCTAATTTGGTTTGTCTTATATTTTATTACAATAATAAATATATTCATATTTATAAATGAATGCATTACTAATATAAAATATGACTATAAATCCCAGCGTATTATTGCAAAACTAGGAGGTGTAAGAAAAACGAGGAATGTAAAGTCCAAACCATGTCCTTGGAGTTCAAGGGCTCAGTAACAACTTTTTCAAAGCATCAATGATTTTATTTCCATTTAGCAGGAAGTAGGAACATTATCATCCAATTGCTTGTCACAGGTAAAATAATTCAGTATATAGATTGTGCGTGTGTGTTGTACAAAACTCGACTGTATAAAACAAGACAGGAATTAAAATCCAAGTCAATACAATTATAGTCTTGCATTTGCACAAAAAAGCTTTAAGATTTCATTAGGAATCAAAATAGGTGAGAGGAATTTAAATATTACACTCATTGTTGTTCTGCTTCACACACATTCGTGCAGTTGCATACATATCCATTTATGCCATTTGGCAGACACACTTATCCAGAGTGATTTAAATTGATCTCATTATATGTCTGAACATCTGAGGGTTATTGGGCTTGATTAAACATGCAGCAGTGGTAGTTTTGTAGTGCTGAGATTTGAACCCAGGACCTTCCAGTTTGTAGTCTAGGGCCTTAACTACTAATTTACAAACACACAAACTCGAAAATTTTAAATTAGCTCATGGCCAAGCAAATGGTCGCCGTGTCTGTGCCTTCACAAAAATAGAGCATTTTGTTTATTAAAAGTATTTATCAAGTCACATTTCATGACTTTCCTGTACATTTTTCTGTTTTTGCTTGACTATTGACTTTCGGGTTGTGGGACTTTCATGGTCATGTTTGTTTGCAGACTCCATTTCCCGATATTCATTGCACATTACCTGTCAAAGTCGCATATTTTTAAATTGTATTCACATACACCTTGTTAAGTTTGAATAGTCAGCACGCTTCAGTCAGGTATTTGTCTTGCATCGGTTACCTTTGCAGCTGTTATCCTGTTGTATGCCTGTTCTGGTTTTGTTAGCATTAGCAATAGTTTTAGTTTGATTATTGCATTAGCCTATAAGTTCTACCAATACCATAGTCATACTGTAGTTTTCATATTGCGGTTTGGATTTTTTTTTTTTTATTTACATATGTTAAAACTTCACTTTATTATATAACTCCATTCATAACACCATACTTGTACTCATGTTATGAAATCACATTCATACTTGCTCAGTTGAATAAATTTGAATATTCTTTGATTATTCAAATCCAGTTATACAGTACATATGAAAGCCCCTGGTGCTGATATTTACCTCCTTTTCCGTACGATGTGCTGCTGGAGAACTGCTTCCCACTGTCTTTTGACAAAATGAGCACTTCTGTGTCCTTTTTGGAAGGAATATTCTCCTTCTCAAGAATAATATACTTTCGTGGCATTTCATCATTAACAGTACGTGTAGTTGTGCCTGAATAGAAAAAAATGCTTCATTTACCAATCATGGGTCAGATCCAAAAACATATCTTTCTTTATCTGGAACAACATCTGGAATACCTGTAGAAGCAGTGACTCCTGTACTAACAAGACCAGCACTTCCGGTATTTTGAGAAATGTTTTTCTGTACACCGTATCCTATAGAACAAACAACCATAACTTCTGAGTTTGTATGTCTTGGGATGTACTTTAATTGCAGCTGCTTGTGACAGTGTCATACCTGAATGTGTGTTAACTGTATTTGATGAGAGCAGTGTACTAGAAGCGGTGGCAAGATTATTCTGGAAGCCATACACTGTGGATGAAATTTTTTTTTTTAATATTAGGGTTTTGATGTTTCTGGTGCTGCCCTCTGTCAGAAACCATGAAACATGAAGACGACTGCTGTAACTCATGCTGACCTGACAGCGAGGAAGGTGAAGTGGTGTTTAAAAGAGATGATCCTGGTGACATGTTATTGGCGCTGCCTTGATAAGCAAAAGCAGTAGTGCTGGAGGCGTTAGAGGGGAGTGTGGAGCTGGTCCATGTATACGATGGAAGTGCTGATTCCAGAATAGTGGTGTCATACTGCCCTGAGGCTGAAAAATAGAAGATTTATGCATTTCATTTAAGTGTGAATAACATCAGATAAAGAGTCTTTAAGTTAAAACAATGTTAAACAGGGTAGTGCTGAAATCCTCTTAGTGCAATCAGACAATTTGTTAAAGAAAAGTAAAGCAAAGCTGCAAATCTGGGGGTTTATGGCTAAAGAGAGATTTGGGAAAAAAATTATATAATAATTGAATAATAATCAAATAAAATGTTATAATAATTGAATTACATTTTTTTAAATTATGGAAAATATTTGAATGAACAGTATGTTGCTCATTTAGAATTTGCTCACCCTGAGCACCTTAACCGACACTCAATATAGCTTGAAAAATATCAATTTTGTACATGAAAATGAAAAATATGTCATAAACTGGACTGAATGCAAGGCAAATATTTTTTCCTCCCAAATCGAATTCTTGTGTATTAACTTTTCCATGAACGCATGCTGTGGGTGTCACTTGGAATCATGTGTGTGATAATATACCAGTCTGAGTGCCTTGTTTGATGACTTTGGCCTCGACTTTAGCTTTGCGAGGGACAGGTAGGGTGGAGGAGGCAGTGGAGCGGGTGGGACTGACACTTGATGATCGTCCACTCTTCACCAGTTTCTTCACATCATCTAATTCTGTCCCTGTAACAGCGCATTGTTAAGTCAATACCTCTGTATTACTGTACACTTTAAAAAAATTACTAAGTGGGGCTCCTGTTATACATCGCAACTTACTTTATGATGAGGTAAAAATTTTTTTGTAGTTTTTCAATATTTTATTCATTTTTTAACTTACAATCAAATAACAGCAAAGCTTTAGAACTGCAAAACTACAGGATAGAATGGAATTAACTTTACTTTACTTTTGTATTATAAATGTACGGAAGCGCATTGCATTCACAAAAGAAAAAAAAATCACAGGAGATGCACTCTGTAATCTGACCCTGATTTCACTCTCTATTGAGAAAGACAATAATTGAATTAGATGCAGGCAGAACACTGCTTTAATTTATTTATTCATTCAATCATTCACACAATAATTATGCAATATTGAAATATAATGTTGTTTAACTGCATTGAATAGGAAACTAAATATATTACTGAATATATTCAGCAATGGTGGTTGAATATTCAAGAACAATTACCTCTAGTTTGGGACCTTCCTCTGGACGCGCCTATGGGACAGACATGGACAAAGGTCAGCTGTTCTGTATACTATCTGCGTAGTACATCGTCCTGTATACTGTAAATGTATAAATGTGGAAGCACTGGCCCTAAAGCTTGGACAATGATCAGTGTACCTGGATGTGAATCTCCCGTATAGTCAGTAGAGTATTTAGAGTATTTAACTCAGACATTAACTGAGAGTGATCTGGGCGTGCCTCCACTAACAATACAGTATATTAACTATTTAAATACATATTACTTATAAAAGGCTGCTAACCATAGTCCTTCCTTGTGAGCTCTGGTGATGAATTGGCACTTGAACTTCCTGTAGATAAAAAAAAGAAGAAAAAAAAATTGGAATTACGGTCAAATAAACTTTTTCGTGCATCTTTACTGTACACTACAAATGACGATACATGTAAACATTCCACACTTTAACCCCCTCAACCCCTCTGTGCAACTTCATTTGTTAAACTCACCATCATAGCCTCCTGAGTGACTGAGTGTAGTTTTTCTCTCCAAAAAAATGGGGGAGTGACTAATGGAGGAAGATGAACCTTGTGTCTTTCTCACACCCCCTGAGGAACTGGACCTGCTCTTCAACCCAGAGTCTTTTCCATATACACTTTCAAATCCTGCACTGTCTGCACGTCCCCCTCCACTTCTGCTCTTCCCAGTAGAGTCATCTCCCAGAAACAGGGCGTAGTCTAACCCTGATCCTCCTGCATTCACACTCAATGAGGCTGACAGAGAGGAGAAAATTCACATTAAGAGCTCATTTACAAGCTAAACATAATTGATAGTAAAAAGTATTGTATAGACAAATAAAATGTGTAGCCTATAATATCTACAGTATAATATTATTTATTCTACACTGAATGCAGTTCTTAATTTCGTTATTTAATAGTCTAGTAAAACTAACCAGATAATGTGAAATACGTTTTCATATGAAAAAAAAAAGAAACATACCAGTGTCCTGTAAGTACTTTAAGTACATGTTTGTATGTAAGCACTACGTTCATCATGGCATTGTTTCAACAACCTTATATGACATTATAATATTTATATCTATCCAGAGAGAGCATTCACTTCTCGCTGAGATGTTATATTAATGACGAGAGATGAATCATTCTGTAAAGTTTTCTCCAGACCACCAAAAGAATAATGAATAATACAGCAATTCATGTGTGGAAATGATTTCTCATGCTTCCAGAACAACTCTTTCACAATTTGAACCCTGATGACTCTCAGCATTGTCATCCTGCAATATGCACGTGCTATCAGGGAAGAAAAAACAAACAGTTGATTGGATAACCTGCCTATTCAGTACATTCAGATAGTTAGCTGATTGATTGCATTTTCCTTGACACAAAACATTGCTGAGTCAGAGGCTTGTACGTTAGGCACTGTACATGCTGTGTGCAACGCTTCATGCTCTTTTCTTCTTACTCTGACGCACCCATCACACTAGAATAGGGTCAATCTGGACACATGACCTTTTTAATTGCTCAAAAGTCCAATCTTTATGCTCCCTAGCAAATTTAAGGCTTTTTCCAAATAGACAGTTAGCACTGTCGCCTTGCACCTCCAGGATCCGGGTTCGATTCCCGGCCAGGCTCGATTCCTCTCTGTGTGCGTGGAGTTTGCATGTTCTCCCCGTGCTTGGTGGGTTTCCTCCAAATACTCCGGTTTCCTCCCACAGTCCAAAGACATGCAGATTAAGCTAACTGGCGTTCCCAAATTGCCCGTAGTGTGCGAATGAGTGTGTATGTGTGTGTACTCTGCAATGGATTAGCACCCTATCCAGGGTGTACCCTGCATTGTGTCTCCTGGGATAGGCTCCAGGCCCCCCGTGACCCTGAATACAGGATAAAGCGGTATAGACGATGAGTGAGTGAGTGAGTGAGTGAGTCCTAATTCCTGTGACATTGTGTGTGGAAATGCACACACACTCGCTTATACTGTTTTTCCACTTGTTTATGGTGCAACTTCAGCAATCATTTAAATGATCTTTTTCTTTTTTTTTTTTGCTATGACATTACAACATATACAATATACACACAAGTTGATGGTTCAGCACTATCCTTCGAGGCTTAATGTGTTAAACAGTTCTTAACCTAATTCCAGTATTTTCATCAATCGCCTTAGTTGTATTCTTCCCCAATAATTAGATTCTTCTGAATCACAGTAACTTATTCCACAACCACGGGATATGTCTTCCGTGATGGTTGTTTAAGAAATATGAAGCTACTCAATGCATCAGCTGGGGTTGATGACAGCTGAAGCATATTAATCATTGCAGTAGTTATCCAATCAATCAGTCAAAAGCATCTGCTTATTTCAATCCACACGGCACCTTGTTTTGGAGCAGGCAGTGTAGTTTATTTCAAAATGGTATAAATGGTATATGGACTATTATTATTTATTTATTTTTTCAATTAAATCTTATATTTTGGAATTTGCACAATGACTTATAGCATGGTGTTTAATTTGATTACATTTATACATTTTTGTATATAGGAGATACAAAAGACATACTGTACAGTATGCATAATTTGGATTTAGACATATTTTCTCACATATTTCATAGCCATTTGCCTAATTTTCTTTTAGTTATGTAAAGCTGTTTTGTGAAAATGACCATTGCTAAAAGTGATATATAAATAAAATTGAATTGAATTAATATGTGTATATTTATGTAATGTGGTTGTATTTGGTTTATTTTATCCATCCATTGTCTACTGTATATTTCTTCTTAACCTGTCTATGCCTGAGTAGCATTGCAGGGGCTGGAGCAAATCCTAGAGAACTTAGGGCACCAGGCGGGGTAAACTCTAACTGAGGTGCCAACACATCGCAGGGCACAGGCACGCACGACTGCACTCCTAATCACACATTACGGGCAGTTTGGAAACACCAATCAACCTAATGTGCAAACCTTTGGACTGTTGCTGGAAATGACCAAGCATAAGGACAATATGCAAACTTCAGACACGCGGAGCAGAAGCAAGATTACAGCCTGATCCCTCGAGGTGTAAGGCTAACTACTAACTCAGCATGTTTTTTTTCTTTCTCTTTGTTTTGAGTAATGAGTGTCACTGTTGAATTAAAATCACCTGTGGTGGTCACATTAGTGTGGTGTGTTAATGGTGAGGTGTTTAATCCCTCTGAATGCTCTTCAAAGTTCTTTGTATGATTGAGTAATTCTCTTCTTAAGTGCACCTGACTTGTACCCGAGGTGCAGTTATATGGATGAATATATTGGTTAATTTAATACTGGGGAAAAACTGCTGTAAAGTCTTACAAGAAGGAAGGTAGGAGGTGCTGCTGTTTTGATTTAAAATATTCTTCTCAAAGCTGCTTCCCCAAGTGCTGTTACTCATGCTCTTACTGCTAGATCCACTGAAACCCTCTGGTGGAGAGAAAACACAGGCACGCACACACACACACACACACACACACACACACACACACACACACACACACACACAAAGACAGTCATGAAAAGTGCTTATTGCAAAACCATTTGGGAGTAGGGTCGAGGTGTGTCGGGGTCAGTGAGAAGCAAAAATAAATAATGTTACTTACTTGGTGGTAATGACGTGAGCCTGGTTGATGTAATTGTTTCACTTATAACTGTAGGTAGAACAGTTCAGTAAGTGTTTTAATAGTTTTAATTAGACACGTCACATAATGGTAATTTAATAAATGTATCTTAAATTCTAGAATTGGCTCACACCTGATAAATGAAATGCAATAACACCTTACTGCCACAAGATGGTTTAACCTACGCCACGCCTACTGAAAAACAGATGCGTTTGGCTTTCCTTACCTCTCTCTCCTGAACTTCCTCTAGAATCGTCCGATAGCCTCGTTAAGACATCCATTCCATGCTAATTTGAATAAAATACACACAGGTTTATGCTCAATTTCTATATTTGAATATTGCACAGCCTGTGTGCCTGTTTCAGAAAATTTAAATTTCATGTTTTAACAAAAACAACAATACTACTACTATTATAGATAAATCTGTTGATCGTCATCTATACTGCTTTAGCCTGTATACAGGGTTGAGGGAGTACAAGGAGCTTATCCTGTAGGGGTGCACACACTCGCATACTCATTCATACACTATGGGCAATTTGGAAATGCCAATTTACCTAATCTGCATGTTTTTCAAAAGTGGGAGGAAACTGGAGTACCCGGAGGAAACCCACCAAGCACGAGGAGAACATGCAAACTCCATGCACACAGACCTGAGACGGGACTTGAATCAGCAACAGTGCTAACCACTAAGCCCTTGTGCTGCCATAATAATAATAATAATAATAATAATAATAATAATAATAATAATAATAATAATAGTCTGCTTGAAGATACATGCGATGACTAAGAACATTTCAGTTTAGAATCTGTGAAGATGGCTTTTGTGCAAACAGTATTGCTATGATTGGTGATGACTGCAACTGAGATGAACAGTTTTGTACCCAAGTCTCCATCAGTGAACATTAGGAATCTTTTGCAAAGTGGACTTTGGTTAACTAAAATTTATTTCATTTTATATAACAATTTTACCTTATTGAACACAGTTATGAAGGGATTTATTTAAGATTGCACTATCAAGTATGATGGGTTCCGTTTTGAGTTCTGCTTCTGTCAAGGTTTCGTTCTCATGTAATTTCAGTAAGTTTGCAACCACCACTTCTGGCTTGCTCATCAGAAATAAATTGATGAAGACTTACATTTATACATTTCTTATTATATATTTTTTTATTTTTACTATTATTTAAAAAAAATACTTCTTAACACAGCTTTTTGAAAATATCCATTATTAAAACTGCTATGCAAATAAATTCAATAATAATAATAATAATTTGTAATCTATTTTGACTGTAATGATTATAATTTGTCTTAAGATTAGGCCAATAAATGTAAAGAAAAGGGGAAAGCGTTACAATATACTGTTAATCAGCGCCTATTTGTCAATGATTCACTTTTACTTTTGAAGAAAATCTGATGATAAACTAATGATAAACAACAAACACTCTAAGACTCTAAGAACTTTCACACATATTGAACTAAATGGGACATTCATCCATTGACAACTAATCCATAGTAATAATTTAAAATATTGCTGGATTTAATTTTTTAAATATAAACTGAAATTTCAGCTTTTATTTGCAGATGCATTTATCAGCATCTGCCCACATAATATCTGAGTTTACAAGTCTGAATCTCTTTTTTCCAGACTTTTTAAAAATCCGCCTTTATTATACTATATATAGGGTATAGTAGAAGACATTCTAAAGGTATCTGTCATGTTATTTACACAAAAGCTTGAAAGAAAATAAAAGACTTTTGTACTGTCCTTTATATCTTGCCCGCCACACCCACTGTACTGTACCACCCACCATCAAGCATACGCTAACAGATGTTTTTCTTTCTTATTCATTTCAAACGTAGAGATCTTGCTGAATTTTAAGTTACATAAGAAACTCCAAAACTATGGAAGTAACCCACATTAGTTACCTTTATATAATGAAAAAATATAATTAAGATACATTAGGAAACCACCTCACACAGCAGTTACTCATTACAAACCAGTTTTCTCAATAAACATACACAGTAAAGAGATGCTTTAAATGAGCTAGTGCTGCAGTAACTTTACAAATTCATCTGAACTTTACAACATAAAATTCCAAGAATGGCTGCAAAGCTTTTTTTGATTATCTTTAATGGCTTTTAGTAATACTGTAGTTCCTCAGCCACCAAATACTGAATTTCTTTTTTACTTACTCTCAAATACACTTTTGCACTTTATATAGGATTTCTTTGTTCTACTAATGTAAATAAAAGTAAACAAACATACAGTACTTTACCTGAAGTCCAGGAAAAACTCAGTAGAAAGTTTGGATTTTGCACAAATAGATGTAAAATATTCCTTGAGAAGACCAGCACAGTTGGTGGTTGAGTGATGTGTGAAGCTCACTTCTGCCCCACAGATATCAAGTATTTATCTTTGTTCTATCTGAGATTTTTTTTTAATCTTCTTCCCACTTTCAGAAACAAGCCTCTGCAGGACTCCTGGGCTGGGTTTTACTCTCACCACTCCCAAGTGTTTGGCAGGCAAACACACAGACTGGCAAACATTTGAAAAAAAAAAATACCTGGGGAGTAGCAATTTCAGCCTTTATAATCATATGAAACACTGCCTCTGGCTATGTTCAGATGAGAGAGGTGGAGCTGAATATATTAAATGTCTTAGCACTTCGCTTTGGTTGCTCTGGTGAGATCCACATACTGTAATACATTTTCTACAGTTTATTTGATAAACCGGTACAAAACAAATCTATTTTACCCAAGTTACTCAAAGTACATTTGTCTGATTTTCAATAAGCTTTTGATGTTCTGTTTCAGCATAAAAATAGCATGTCTGTTTCATTAATTTAGGGAGGTGCTGATATTATTTATCACTGTAAACAAATTGTTCACAAATCGAACATTACCAAGGTCTACTTCACATTTCTGCTGCATATTGTAAAATCCTCTCTGCATAAGTATCGTACAGTACATATTGAATATGATTTTGTAATAAAGTAAAGTTGTTTTTAGACAAGCAAGACTTAATTGAATTTATCTGCTTTTTATTACATTTATTTTATTTGACTGTTGCAAACTAAGTCACTTTAAGGAATAAACAAATAGGGTAAATTAAGGTGAATTCATTTGAAACCCTCAGGGTTGCCTGATACACTTCCACAGTTTAAAGAGCACATTTTTACGGCATGCATCCTGTGTTCCCCAAGGGATTAAAGGTGTGAGGCAAAATATGAATCAGAACTGGTTTGTTGTCAAGAATGCACCAAGAAGGCAATGGATTACAGCTGCCATCAGCAACTTCACTGTTGCACGTCCATATTATGTGCACTTGTGTGTCATTAGGTTCTGATCCATTTTTAAAACTCCATTTTTCAGTTTTTCTGTTTTTTCTTGCTTCAGTTAGCATCCAACCTACTCAAGCCTCTGACTCTACTGAGAATGTCTTTACATGCATATTTGATTGTAAATTATACCTTAAAGTCACTGATTATTATTATTACAATTAAAATGTATTTAATAAAAGTAGGGGCACCTATAATACAAATCACACACATGTAAATAAAAAAGATACATTTTTAGAAGTCATGTTTAGGTAATTAGTTATAAAGAACAAAAATTATTTTCATTAAGTGGCCTATTTTTCTGCAAAAAAAAAAAAAAAAAAACACGTTACTCAATACTGCAAAATCCTGAGGCCTATATATGTTTACTTGAAATGAGCAGCAAAACAAATAATGGCTAAAATGCTCCGAGCTTTTATCACATAGATTCAACAAGGTGCTGAAAGGATTCCTTAGAGATTTTGGTCCAAATTGACATGATCTCCCATTCCACCACATCCTAGAGGTGCTCTACTGGATTGACATCTGGTGAGGCCATTTGCGTACAGTGAACTCACTGTCATGGTAAAAAAACCAGTTTGAAATGATTTTATTTTTGTGACACAGTGTTTTTTCCTGTGCTCATAAAGGGATGGACATAATCAGCAACAATACTCAGGTAAGTTGTTTCATTTAAACAATGCTCAATTGGTATTAACAGGCTCAAAAATGTGCTCCAAAAGAATATCCCCCGAACCATTATACCACCAGCAGCCTTAATTGTTGCTACATGTTGCTTCAATTCATGCTTTTATGTTGTTTATATTAAATTCTGACCGTACTATCAGAATGTTGCAGCAGAAACTAAAACTCATGAGCCCAGCAACATTTTCCCAATCTTCTATTCTATTCTATATCTTTTATAATAGCACAAACAACCATGCCATGCTCAACGTCTCTTAAATCACATTTCTTTCCCATTCGGATGCTCAGTTTGAACTTGAGCAGATTGTCATAATTGTCATTGCGTTGCTGCCATGTGATTAGCTGATTAGATATTTGTGTTAATGAGCATGGATGAGCCTAACAAAGTGGCCAGTGAGTGTAAATCCGCTTTACTTTTGACACCAACCCATCGTTTCTATAACAGCATGCCCAATCATCTTTTATTCCTTACATAGATAAGAGAATACATTTACTTTAGGCAGCCTTTTTGGCCCAAATGGATTGATAGTAGATTGAGAATGTAAATATTATGAATTAAAAGTATGATGAAAAAGTATATTCATCATATTACAAAAAAGAAACACATTATCAGAAAAAAAAAACTAAAAAAAAAAAAACAGCATTGACTGTATAATACAGTAGTTACCAGTTAAACAAATGATACACAAAGCAATGCATGCATTGTTCGTCTCAGTCATACACTTTCCCGTCATCATCTACACTCACCCCACCACACCTTCTAGACACAGTGTACACATGACTCACAGAACGAGCTTAAGCTCCACCTTGTCACATGTAAAAGTACTGGGAGACTAGATTTGATGTTTGTTGCTACAGGACTGCAGTAGATGATTCACAAAAGTGCAAGTAATATCACGTGAATCTAATAAAAGCAAGTAAATGCTTGAGCAGCAGTGGACATGCAGAAGTAAAAGTCTCTACATGAATTTTGGCACAAAATTTGGCATGCATGGGAAAAAAAGTGCATCATAGCTGCGTCTTTACTAAAACTAACATACGTCAGGATAAAGGATAGGCAAAATGAGCACTGTGATCACTTCACTTGCTATAAAGCTTATGAGAAAACACTTTCATGAATAATTTTTCCTTTAGTTTATAAGTGTCCATTGCAATCCTTAAAAATTCTTTGATCTACTTCAAAGTCCACCCTACTAAGCTAAAGGCACACCCAGCATCCATTATGTATGGGACATTGGGGTGATATTGTATCTGGGCTATTATACACCAGCCTGTTGCTGTACTGTAATCAGATACCGAAGAGCCTTTCTTTCACTCGGCTACAGAGAGTGCATTCACAATACAGGATCAGAAACATTGTTCTGTAATTGTGATGTTAAGGAACATGCTTAGCATAAGTCCTTATTCTGATACTACCATAGGGGTGATTTTATATAAGCTACAAATACATTCATAGGTGGGTCAAATGTCTGTAACAAAAACCAGCAATAAAAACTTTTTTCCTTCCTTTTTTAAATACAAGTTTTGCAGGAAACCATAAGAGTTATAAAACCTCCAGGCAGTGAATATCTCGTGTACAAGTCATGGCACGCTGCAATGTTAATCTCTGCTCGTATGCATAGATGAAAAACACAGAAAGGCAGTATCATATTAACAGATCATTTGGGTGCTACAAGAAGCTCCTTCTTCCCAGAATGTTTTTAGCATGGTTCTTACAGGAGCTGTTCTCTTTTAAATTCCATTTTCTGACCATTTTTGGCCAGTCGCATGTTTCTTTAGTCTGTGTAAGTATAATAAATATGAAAAAATACACACCCTCCTCCTTTGTTCATCTTTAAATTTTCATCTATAAACATAACCATACCGTTCAGCTTTTTTCATTGTTGTTGACATTTTCATTTTTGATGGCAAAAAAGTGGTAATTTGATAGAGACCCTTCTTCGGCTTGGGGCTCAGCTCCATCCAGGAGTCTGCATTTTTATTTTGCCTACAACAGACACACAAAACTTTACTCCCTTCTTCTTTATGGTGGAGATGATCCACGGTTTTTTGGGCACATACCAAACATTTCACAAAGACCTGCTTCCTTAGTTCAAAGGTGGATTTGCTTTAATACTGAAGCTTGAAAGTGGATCTATTCCAACCTGTCTGTGACTTAACTTCACATCCTGTAGCTGTGAGTGTTACTGTTTTTAAAGTTAGTTAATTGTTTGTTTAGCAAGTTAGATTTTTCAGGGTTTATTGAGGTGAAGCTAATGTAGCTACTGTTAATGTACTTTATATTACACATAGAAGCAGGAAAAATTTCCTGTATGGTCATTTCAGGAATGGTCAAAATGTACCAGAGAATTAGTGTGAAACTTTTTTAAAATGCAATTTCATCACAGAATTATGTCTGGATAGTCCTAACTACTCTAAAAACTGGCGTGGAACAAAACAACAAATGCTCCAATACTATGCTCTGGTGTGGATGAGGGTAAACTCACAAGGGTATACTCACTTTTGACCTTTAGCAATATAAAAATTAATGGATATGGAACTAAAGCTCCTGGCAAATATGTTTCTTAAGAGCCAAAGAAATGTAGGATATGTGTTAGCAACCAATAGCTAACTGCTAATGGCTAAACTAGCTTCCTTAAGTACATTTTGGATGACATCCTCAATTTTAACCTGTTTTAACAATATAAAAGTTTAAACATGACAGAGTCATGACAGTCTGCCTGTTTATATATATATATATATAAAACCAATTTTCAGCCATTTGCTACTCGTTGTCTAACTAGATTTAGACAGCCATTAGTCATTAAAAAAAGCAGCAAATGCCTGAGAATGGGTGTGAATTGAATACTCAAAAATGGGAGGTTAAAAAAAAATGTCCTTGATACAAGCAGAGTAAAAAAAAGTTCTCTCACAACAACACACAGTCACTACTTAGTTGAACTCTACTTAACTTCCCAGTTAGCTAGATTCTGAGTTATGGCACAGACCGGAATGTCACTGTGCCTCCATCTCCACAAAATATTTTTTCCCTGATTCTAGTGGCTCTTTTTGGTTGAGTTATGAGTGACATGCTTTTACACTTTGGTCACATGAAGGTGTTTCCATCGTGTTGTTTACTTCAGTCCAGGTAAATGATAATGCCAAAATGTTAGAGCATTCAGACAGCACAAAAAACATGCATGATGATGGCACCAACTAATCCAAAATTAACTTCATTGCCAGCTAATTTGGTCAGAGATTTTTGTTGATTAAACTGATTATTAGCTGCACCCCATTTGAATTATTGTATAGGTCTAAGCCCTGTGGTGTCCTTAATGTCATTAGGGAAATTTGTCAAAGGAGAAAACGTATAGCAGCAACAATGAAATTCAATATATTCTTCACCTGAGAGCAATACTCCAACGCACTAGGGCACTTGACATAGGAGAATTTGCTACAGGCTCAAGAACATGGGTACTGGCTTTATAATGGTGCTTAGCTAAAGGATTTTCCATGTTGAGCTCTAAATTACTTTGCTAAGTGGCATTGTTCCTCTGAGGCCACAAGGCTAGTCAGCTTGATTTGATTCAATCCATATTTACCACCTCAATCTCCTGAAACTGTGGAGAGAGGGGGTCCTTGTGTCTCTGGTGACAGTAGTGTTTGTCTATCTTGTTGAAATAAACTTATAGAGAACCACATTGAGACTCGTTTACAGCCTGAGGCAGACACCTTATCCAAAGCGACTTTAATTTTATCTGATTTACCTCATGATTTTCTCTCATTATACATCTCAGCAGTTGAGGATTATGTGGCTAGCTCAAGGATCCAACAGCAGCAACTTGGAGGTGCTGGGGTTTGAACCTGGGAGCTTTTAATCAGTATACTTAATGGTCATTGTCTTAAAACAGCTTTATGGAAAAAAATGGAAATGAAAATATGGAAATGAGTTTGAAAAGTGTGAGGAAATATGTATAAATTAGAATCATCAGTTTGTCCGTGATGAAGATGCCAAGGGCGATAGTGGCAAGGAAAAACTAAATGTGATAGTGGCAGTGTTTTTTGATATTTTGCTTTAACTGTAGTAATTTAGCATGCTCCTCCCATTTCTTCAAGTTCCTTTCAGTTTCCCAGATGATGTAGTGTCACACATACTCCTCATGTAGCTTGCAGTGGTAGGACTACGTTTTTAACTTTGTGTTTACTCAGTGCATTGGCCTATCTCCGATATACCCCTTTTGTTCTGTGAATAAACCAGAGAACCTTTGACACCACATTGTGCACGTATGTGAAAGATTGCGTCCCAAGTGAGTGGTTCATTCATCAAATTTTAAACTTAAAAGTGTCTAACAGGATTTTGTATAAGGTCATAAGTTTGAGATGAAGGATGCAAGTACTGGCGAATCTTTATTAATAAACATATATAGAACATAGGAACTAATAGGTACTAATGAGCTTTAGATCTATAAAATAAAGCATGCAGTGAAACAGAAGTACTGTATAAACCAATATCATAATCCCCAAACTAAACTGAAGAGCTGGCATTGTTCCTGAAGAAATATAGTGACTGTTGGCCACACTTTAGTCACAATGAAATTTGTTGGAGTACACCCTGGTGACTTTTGCATTGTCACCTTGGAGCTCGTCAGTGCCGGAGGCCACCCTGGCAAACTCTGCATTGTCACTTTTCTTTAGCACTTTGCAGCGTTGTGTGGGGGGTATCAGCCTATAGCTGATAACTCAGAGCATTCAGACAGCCTCACCATGGTCATCGCAGTGTTCCTCTGCTGCAAGCTTTAGTGAACGGTAGGATCATGATGAAATGGTGACTAGCCCAACACTCTATCAGTCTTGACTCATTGGTCCATGCACCAGTTGTAGCCCCTGATACAAAAAGCCAGAAGGGTGATTATGTGCTGCTGACCTGGGTCACCCTGGCGCTCTGTGCCAGTGTCTTCTCCTTGGGTTGTGATGCCAAAAACCTCCCTGTTGCCCCTCCCTGGTTATGCTGATGTCTACCTTTTATCAAAGGGTGCTGCAGGGAGCCGCACTGTCAGCCTTACTGTAGCCACAGCTTCAGCTTTTTCTCTGAGAGCATTGCAGGGAGCTGCCCTGTTGGCCTGTGCTCCTTGCTGTCAGCACTTTGTTGCAGTGTGGTGGGAAGCCACGCTGTCGACCTAAAATTTATCACTCCGACACTTAGAAACTCACCGGTTGCTCCACGAGGTATAATGCCCGTCTTCCACGATCCCCTGGTGCTCAGTGCTGCCAGCTTTTTGTTGGAGTGTGGTGTGGGGAGCTACCTTGTTGCCATCATCCAGGTCACACTGGTGCTCTGTGCAGTTGGCCTCTCAATGGAGTGTTATATAACATGCCACCCAGGTGTTCTGTGCTGTCAGCCTTTTGTCGAAGGGCTCACTGGTGGCCTCATACTAGTCATCCTGAAACTCTGTGCCATCAGAGTGCAGTGAGGGATCACGGGGGATAACTGATCACCCCAACCCTCTGTAAGTCTTAAAGACTTATTGACTGTGATTCATGCAGCAGATATAGTCCCTTACCCTGGTGATCAGTCCTTTTGTTGGAATAAGAAGCCCTACTGTCAACCTCACCCTAATCACCCAAGTGCTCCATGCTGTTGGTGGTTAACAATGCTGTTGGTGGTTAACAATGATGCAGAAAGCCATGGTGTGGGGGAGTGTAGGGAATCACTCTGTTGGCCTCACACTGACACTTTGAGCAGCTGCCCTCATCCAGTCTAAAGCTTTTCACCCTAAAACTCTTTTAGTCTTGATTAATCACCAGTTAACACACCAGATTTCTTGGGAAATCACACACCCGGTCACTGGGAACAATAGTTTCAGCTGTGTAATTAAAGCTGCCCCCTCCCAACCACCCTAGATTTCTCTTGGATATGTTTCTATGGAAAAGTAGGATAAGTCTTCAATAACAGGCATTGTAACTCAGCATGCAGTATAGCTATGTTCCTAGCCTGGGCTTTGGCCAAGTCCATAAACTTCTTTCTCTGTAGGATATTTTTATAGCGTTGCTTAGCTTGATGCTCTTGACTCTCCTCTATTGCTAAAGACACAGCAGAGAAATTTTACATTAGATTTACAATTTACTTTATTTTAAGTTATATTAAATGCAATGTCAATTTGATTTTTTCGAAATGTGATTTAAATTCAAATTTAACCAGACTATTTGGCCAAGCATTGTGGTCATATGACCTTAACACCTATATGTATTTTTTTTTGCCCGGTACAGATCATTGATCTCAAACCTGCCGAACACCACAGGTATAAACTGGAACACTAGCTGTGCAACCAGACCTTCTTTTTCAACATCAGTGCCTGTCTTATTAATTACAAATAAATCTGGGTAAATATGCAAATCTTTAAAGCCAAGCATCAAAATCTAACTTCCAAAGTGGAATCTTTTACAGCAGGAAAGTAGGTACCAACACTATTTTAATGCCCAAGGTTTCGAAACAAACGAAAACCAGCACAATTGTGTAATGATCAGGTGTCCACATATGTTTGGCTAAATAGTGTGATAATAAGTAATACTCACTAACACATTTATCATCTATACCACTTAATTCTGTATACAGGGTTACGGGGCAGGAGGCCTATCCCAGGAGACTTAGGGCATGAGGTGGGGTACACCCTGGAGAGGGTGCCAATCCATTGCAGGGCACACACTATGGGCAATTTAGGCACGCTAATTAGCCTAATCTTCATGTCTTTGGACTGTGGGAGGAAACCGGAGTATCCGGAGGAAACCCACCCAGCACATGCAAACTCCATGCACACAGAGGAGGGTATCGAACCTGGCCAGGAATCGAACCCAGACCCTGGAGGTGCAAGTGGACAACTAACCACTAAGCCACGCTGCTGCCTAATATTTTATAAATCTACATATATTCATTAAACTAGTTCTATAAATAAAGAATGGCTTGGGTTTACTCAATTAAAACTACCCCATACTCTATCTATGATATTAGGTGATTTAATTCAAAAAGAATAAAATAAGATAGAAAATAAGAATAAAAAAGATACTTGTGCTGTCATAGATGTTTCTTCTTTCTTCAACCATCAATTGCATGTCGATCAACTGCATATCTAAAGCTTCACTCTTCTCCTTCTTCCTCTTAGCTTGTTTGTTCAGATTCTTTATCAGCTTCTTATAGCTCTCTACATTCTGTGTGTGAATCTAGACAAAAAGACAGCAGGTGACTCATAAAGGGTCTAGAACTACTGAGATACATTGATTTTTACTTATTCAGAAGAGTGATTTTCTTGCCTTCTCTTGCAACATCATTTCCGCCTCCAGAGCATATAACTTCTTAGACAGTGCTTTGTCTTTGTCTATCTCTGTCAGATACTGAAAATTAAATTGACACAGACAGAGAGATAATATACCCTTTGCCTTTTCTTAGTGACATATATTGCGTAGCTAAAACCATTAGTCAATTTATCAAGTTACATTTTTGACATTTCTAAATTTACCTTACATTGGTGGGCTTTTATAGGAGAATATTTAACTAAGATGTACTGTAAGCTGATTTGAATTTTAATGGATTGCCAGATCCCTTCATAATGCATATAATGCTAATGTGGTATGTGCCCCATAACAGCTGATCCTTCAATACTTTAATTCACACATACATTACCCTTCAAAAGTTCTGACACACCTTCTCTTTCAGAGATTTTTTCTTTATTTTTTTCATAGTTTTCAACATTGTACAATAATACTGAAGACACCCAAACTATGAAAGAACACATATGGAATTATGTGATATTAAAAAAAGTGTTAGACAACCCATGTTTTATATTTTAGGTCGTCCAAATCAGCTTTGATGACAGCTTGGCACACTCAGGGCATTCTCTCATCAGATTCACAAGGTAGTCACCTGAAGTGGTTTTATATTCACAGGTGTGCCTTGTCAAGAGTTTTAGACCATCAGTTGTCTTGTGCAGTGGAAGGGTGGGTACAGAGTCACTATCCCCATTAGTGTTGCTACAAGTATGGTACAAATCCATACTAAGTCCACACTTAACCAGAATGGCTAACATAGCCTTTTGCAGCGACATCCCATCCCATCTGGTTTGAACTTAGTTGGACCATCATTTGTTTTCCAAATGGACAAGGACCCCAACACACCTTTAGGTTATGTAAGAGCTAAGAAGGAGAGTAATCTGCATCAGATGACATGGCCTCCACAATTACCTGATCCAAATCCAGTTAAGATGGTTTGGGATGAGTTGGACCAGAGAGTAATGGAAAAGCGGCCAACAAGTAGTTACCTTTGGGAACACTTTCAAGATTGTTGGAAAACCATTCCAGCTAACTACCTCATGAGGCTGACTGAGAGTATGCCAGTTGTGTACAAAGCTGTCATTAAAGCAGAAAGGGTGCTACTTTGAAGAATCGAAAATCTACAACACATTCTGGGTTATTTACATGTTTTTGTTAACTACATAATTCCATATTTGGTCTTTCATAATTTCAATGTCTTCAATATTAATATATACAACGTTGAAACCAATAAAAATAAAGAAAATGCATTGAACACGAAGGTGTGTCTAAACATTTGGCTGGTAGTGTATTTTGCACAACTCAATCTCAGTTTTGGCAATAACATATTTTGTGGCTAAATGGCCTGACACTACACTTTATTTAAAAAATGCACATCAGCCTCAGGGAAGGGTGTCGGCTACATCTTTCTGTTTTACCAAATGGATTACTCAGACAGGAAGAGTTTCCATTTAAGAATGTAATTCTGGAATATTCCATCATCATAAGCACATTGAGGCTTTACCTCTTGGACCTCATGAGACATGTAAAGCATCTGAATGTCTCTGGCTTTTTGTTTGAGATCTTCAATCTGTTTACTCATTCTCTTATGGTCCCATTCCATCTGAATAAATCCTTTATGAAAGTCTTTGCACTTCACCATACTGGCAATCTTCTGCTCTCCTAAACCCTAGAAGAGAAGGTTATATGTTTTGTTTTGTACTCCGTATTACAATATATGTATTGGTTCTAAAGAAATAAAATGACCAAAAATAAACAGCAACAGGACTGTAATGTTAGATATCCTAAGTACCCTAATGGTGTCGTTGAGGTCCTCCACAACACTACGATGAAGCAACAAAGAGCCTGTGTAGTCTGGAGCAAAGTCTCCAATCTCCACCTCAACCTGGCCCTGTTTTAACAGGATCTGCACCATAATATCGAGGAGGTTATTTGAACGTTGTTCTTGGAGGCTGAAGGAAAACAATAGTAAAAGTATTAAAAGTATAGTATGTTGAATTGTTTGGAAATGTTTTACAGCATGAGGATGACTGAATAATTAAATATTCTGTTAAAATATTACATTTTACTATTTTTATGACATTGTACACACGACATAGATTAATTGAACTTAACATTTTGAATGTTCTTCGCATGTTGCTAAAACCTTAAACATCACATTCATTTCTTACCGCACAATACTTTCAGCAATATTCTTGATTTCTGTTTGTGAACTTTCTGCCTCATCTTTTCTCTTTTGCAAGAAGGTCTGCATCTCCACTAAAGTCAAGGCGTCCATTTTTATCTAACACGGAAAAAATGAATGCAGAACATACTTACTGTATATGCCTTTATTTTGAGTGTGATGTTTTGGATCACTGCTATGTTTCTTTTTATTTGTTTACAGTATAATTTCGTAACATTGGATAATACAATTATCTATATTTGCAGAAATCATAGATGCCCCCTTGTTTAATAATACTTTTGTCACAGGTTAACATTCCCTTTTTTTTTCTTTCCGATTTTCTCCCTAATTTATTTGTGTCCAATTCTTCCCCGTCACTAGGGGGCTCCCACATTAAGGCTACTACTACCTCTCAGTCGAGAGGGCCGAAAACTATCACGTTTCCTCCGAACCACATGACGCCAGCCGACCGCATCTTTTCGAACTGATCGCTCACGCATCGTTTGGGGCGGCGTAACACACTCGTAGGACAGCGCTATCCGCTCCTTCCACTTGCGTGAGCTCACAGACACCCCTGATTGGCTGCAGAGCCGTGATTAATGTGAGAGCACCAAGTACCTCTCATCCCACCCCTCTGAGAGAGCTCGGCCAATCAGCTATCTCTAGACAGGTTCACATTCTCAGCAAACGTGGGCACTTTATTAGCCATCACTGAGCTAATTTTCCCACCTTATTCTCACTCTCGACTTTGGTCCTTCTGGCAAGACAGAGTCTTTCCCACACAGCTGGGTCCAGGCCCTCAGGCATGTTCTGTGGTGCATCTAACTGCTCCATGGCCTTCATCATCTGTGTGTGTCCTTCTAAAGTTGCTTGACTTAACATAGACGATTCCTTAAACAAACCTGTCTTGTCTGTCTGTGTCTTCATAATTTGGACCCTGAGAAAGAACATTTTCAGGATCAGGAAAAAAAAATTACGATATAGTCATATCTAAAGCAATTCCATAGAGGGATTCTACTTTTTTAACACCACACTATATAGATATTTTTACTGGTTTTGCATGCACCTTGCATGTGAATGGAGAAAAATATTCTTCCTTATGTGATTTTATACATATAACCAAATCTGAATTATGTTATTTGTATTGTTTTGAGGAAATGGCAAAACATTTGATCTCATCTTAATTAAGTCCAAACGGATATTTTTTCCTTATTGAAGGATCTCAAGTTTTGAACATACCTAGGTCTGCGCTTGTAAAGCTTGTATAGCCAGTCAATAATGTGTCTAGGGACATCAGAAAACTCTTTGCGAAATTCACTGTCTAGAAACTTTCATAAGGACAAAAGATGTCAGAGGCTTTCTGATATATTACCAGGTGCAATCATGTTATTATTATGATAATTGTTGTCAGAGTAAAGATCTTACATTATCTTCTATGACTGTGTTATCATACATCTCCTGAAAGGCCTCTACGTCCTCTTTGTGATTATTCAAAGTTTTCCAAATTTGAGTCTGCCAACAGAAAAAGGGTGACTCACACACAAAAGCATTTTATAGGACATGAAAAACAATTTCATAGCCAATATAATTAACATGCCAAACAAGTTTTTTCATGCAGAACTTGTCTCATCCTTAGGAGCAGGATAAGGTATGTGCATCACTCATCTCACCTTTTTGTTCAATGTGCCCTAAAACTAATTGGACTGGACAAATACCAACAGGAATGTAACCAGACAAACTGTACCTTAATGCCTTGTGCCTTCTCCAGTCTGTAGCTTAACTCTTCCGCTCGTTTCGACATCTCTTCCTCAATTAATAAAGAATGCAACAGGTTGGTGATCTTTAGCTCTTCCTGAAGTACAAAGTTATTATCCATTACTTGGTATTGTAGACATATGTACCATGGATTGGAACAAAGGTAAATTATATCAACTTACCTGGTATAAAACCATTTCTGATTTCAGTTTCCTTTTAGACAGCTTGCGTAGTGTTTCATCAAAGGCCTGGGTGGCATCTTTAGTGGATGCCTGCAGTTTCTTCATCTCTGCCAGCAAGGTCTGGGGCCACAAATAATAAATATTTATATATTTAAATATTAAAACATCCCTATATACAAGTGAAATTTAAAATGTTAAACTTCTAAGAAAACAAGCATTTTGACAGCCTATGACAGCATGGCTTCTGATCACATGTTTAGTAATAAAATCAGAATGGACTTTGTCTAATGCAAAGGAGACATTGAGGAACACAAAAGTTAACTGAGATTTTTATCCAGTTGTGCAGCAGGACGCAGATGTACAGAACATAATTATACATTCCTCATGATATTAAAGAATTAACAGATAATAAAAAAAATCACACCTTTTTATATTTCTCCTTTTCTTCACTTAGCTCTATTACTTTTCTCTCATACTCATTGTAGGCTGTTCTTTCCTCCTCTGTCCACTCAAGCGCCTCCTTAATAATAAACTCTGGTGGTGGTACTTCCTTTAATTGAAATAAAGAAAAATCTTCAATATACTGTATGTACAAAGTTCAATATAATCTTATTGAAAATGTTTCGTTGTAAAATTACGTAGGCCACAATACCATGCTCAAAATGTCTTCCGCTTTCACCTCAAGGACGCCACCCATCATATCATCCAAACCTCTCACTCTGATATTGTCCCCCTAGCCAGGTGATGGAGGGTGACAAAATGTATAGATTAATTATAAAGATAGATTAATGAGACAAAATAATTAACACATATTTTTAAATTCACATTTAAGAAACATGCTACATATGGTCAACGTTTTGTTTCTACTTGACCATAACACTCCAATGTGCTTTGTGAATATCCTATTTCAGATTTAGTCATCCTCCATTCCTTCAGAAGGGCCTTTAACTAGAGAGTGTGGCTGTGACAATTTGCATATTCAGTCACAAAAACATCAGTGTGGTCTAGCAAAGTTGTCATGCCACTTGGCCTGAGGCACATGACATGTTCCTTCTGACATTATCCTAAAAGGGGTGCAGTGGGGTTAAGATCATGCCTCTGTACAGGCCATTCCAACTTTAACAAACCATGTATGTGTGTGCATGGACCTCGCTTTGTGCCTGATGGTAATGGCCATATAGTGTTCATGAATTATACCAAAAATATTAACTTCTGTCAACATATGCAAAAAATTTATTAATTCTTGCTACCCTATTAGTGATATAAAGTGTATAAAACAAGCAGAACCTCAGCATTACAGTTAATCTTTTTACCTTTGACGCAAGCTTTTTCTGCTCCTCTTCCTTTCTCTGCTTCTCTTCTCTTTGTCTCTGCTCAGGAGTCAGGTACTTTTCAACTTTGATCTAAAAACATACACAGAAACTCAAACATTCAAGCAACTGTCCACAACCACCATACAATAAGCTTTAAATAACAGTTCGCCTTTAAAATGTAAAAAAATTAATTTATCTTATTATTGTAAAAAAAAAAATTCTCTCAGAAATGTTCCTTAGACAAGCCTCAGAGCTAAATAGATATGTTCTTAATGCTTGTTCTGACCTGCTGCCTGATACCATAGCATCTCATTTTAAAGCTAGGTTTTAAATGTCTTAAGGGAACCAAAAAATTATGCAGACTACGCTTTGGCATGAATTTCTCAGAGAATTACAGGACACAGAGCCAAATTTATTTTTAAACTGTACATATTATTACATATTAAGTGTAAGATCAGCTACTCTGATTAAAAAATGTCATTTAACAAATTACAGGATCATGTCACAATTTCTTACTGACTTAGACAAATACTAGCAAGAGATGACAGTGGCAAAGAAAACATCCTAAGACAAAATGCAGAAAAAAAATATACGCAACTTGGCACAGATTTTACACCGGATGCCCTTCCTAATGCAATCCTTCCATTCATTATTCGGGCTTGGGACCAGCACTGTAGGCTGAGTAGTATGGGGTGTGGCAACCCACTGACAGCAGGGCTCGAAACACGAATCCTCAGTTCCCCAAATCAACAACAACAGCCTTAGAGCCACCACTCCCCCAATATTTTTGTAGACATTGCCACAAAGCAGCTTGACAGAAATTTGAATGTAGATTTGAATCTCTAATGGGCAAGCAAGAGATGACAGTGGCAACAAAAAACATCCTAAGACAAAATGCAGAAAAAATCCTGAGAGCAACGGGACTCAAAACAAAATCCATCTTCTGCAGGATAACACTGAATATTATGATCATAGATAAGTGCAAGATACAGTTGTAAAGAGAATCACTGGATCACCTTTAGAACACTATAATATTTCAGAGATTTAGAAATATATACTGTTTATTAAAAAAAACATTATTGCAATGATACTTTGCAAACAATATACAAGAAACCTTCCTAGTGTTATTACCTCAGAGTCACTGACGGTGAGAGCTCTCTCTGGTCTCTCACTGTCGCTCAGAGTAGGCTCCCACAAGGTCTCCTGCAGCTCCAGCTTGCTCATAATTTCTGTAATGCGCTTGTTTTTGTCTCTTACGCGGTTGATCTCTTGCTCCTTCTGTTTGTACACAGCTTCAAATTCTTTGTTAAAAGCTGTTTTCACTTTATACATAACATCCTAAAATGGATAAAAGAAGCATATACAGTACATATGTAAAAAATTTTTTACTTTGAGTTTATATAATTTGTTTAGAAATACAGCCATAATGAAACAAGGATGTCACCTGTATTAGGATGATGTGGTTGTGTATTTGGTCTCTTGTATGCAGGCTGAATTGGTTTGGTAAATGTGGGTTGGATCCTCCATATTGAGCGCTCAGACTACTTGGTAAAGCTGAGATCACCTCATGCCATTTATTTTCCTCATCTTCGTCCCCCTCTAATGGTGACGTGATGTTCTCCAAAACCTGCTGAAATTGGACAGAACAGAAAACATGTGCTGTATAGTGAACCTTTTGTGTCTTAATCTCTCAGCCTTTAGAATCTACTTATTAAGGTCTATGTATACACACACTACTTGCAGCTTCTTCGTTCTCTCGCATGGCCTCTATCCTGGCAAGCTCTTCTAGCTCCTTTGCTGTGCGTTCCTTCATGGGAAAATTATCCACTTCATACCCTGAATAGAAAGCCTGAGCCGGCCATATGTTAATAAGACACACAGAAATGAGCATGCTCAAATAAATCTTTCGCAAATAAAGTAAACAGGCACTTTTAAAACCAAAGAAAGTACATGTGCAGTTTATGAATCTACGGAAACTTATACATAAAGGTCACAAAACAAAAATCCCACTCATAATCATATTTTTTTTCATCTTACCTTAATGACCTTCCATTTCACATCCATGGAGTCCCAGTATTTTTTCTTGAGAATGCCATGCTGATAACGCTTGGCCACATTCTCATGCTCCATCTCTTTTCTCATCTTATATAATTTAAACAAGAATAATGACTAATCCTAATCCTGTAACTATGCATTATATGAATTATTAATAATGTTAGTTACAATTCCACATCCACTATATTTGAAATAAATCACTGCCAATGTAAGAAGTAGGCAATCAGCCTATTAAACATGCCTTTCAACAGTAAAAATAAATAAATACTACTAAAAAGATTTTTTTTTAGACACTTTTTTACCCTGATGACCTCCTGCTCTCCCTCAGTTTGTAGTCTCTGTTGCTCTTCCACGTCCAGGTTGAACTCCAGCTGCTCCAGCTTCTCCATGTCCTGCAGCTTCTCATTCTCCTGCATCATAGCTTGGATCTGGCAGCAAGAAGCAACAAATATCTATGTTATTTTTAATTATTTATAGTATAGCAATGACAGTGCAGGGATTCTTAAAGAAGTACACAAACCCATAATCGCATGGCTCATTGTATTAAAAACAAACAAAATTAATTAATAAAATTAATAATTGCTTAATCATTACTTGTGTAAGGCCCCAGATTAATATAAAATAAATCATGTATTTTTTATATAAACCATGATAAATTATTCTGATAATTACCACGAAACATTTGTAAAAGGCACAAAAGTCAGGATATGGATCTAAACAGCTGACATGTATCTTCATAAACAGTACAGTACAGCTGGTTAAAACCAAGTGTAAAACTATAGTATTCTTTACAACATCCTTTACCCTCCATACTCAATCAGAACAGACAATTATAGTTAATTATAGACTTTAATTTGAGGTTATTTTAGGTTTTTTTAAGGTAGTATTTCAAGGTATTAAATATTAAAATGACAAAATTATAGAAGTGTAAACATATGTTGAATCGGCATGACAGCAGTATGATTGAAACATATAGTAGGAAATGATATGAGATGTGTGTCAGCAGATCATGTGCTAGATCATGAATGTAGTGTGTGAATTTACTGTCTCCGACACCAAGGTGGGAGAAGCTGTCCACTCTCTCCACTGGGGTCTCATTGGTGACTGGGACCTGGTAGTTCCTTTCCTGCTTTGTACTTTGTTTTTCTGATACTTAGGAGGAGATTGTTCCTCTGGTACCAGTTTACCAGGTTTTTAATCTCCTACAAGTAGGCTTTCTCGTTGGTATCAGTGATCAGGCCCACCACGACATTGTCAACTGGTTGATAATGGCAGTGGAGTTGGTATTGGCCACACAATCCACCACAACATTGTCATCTGCTTGATAATAGTTGTGGAGTTGGTATTAGCCACACAAACATACCTGTACTGTAAGAGGACTCAGGATACAAACCTGGGGGGCTCCAGTGCTGAGGGAAAGGGAGGTTGACGCATGTCTGCCTAACCATACTGCCTGTGGTCTTAGGAAGTTGATCTACTGTATATATAATTTCAATTACCACATTGCTGAACACTATATTGTGCTGTTTCTTACTATTCCCCGAAGTTCTTGTGTGCTCTGCCTAAGACTCTGCATGTTCTCTGCATACTGCTGGCTTTCCTCTTTAAGTACCTGTAATCATAGAAGATTTCTTCATAGTCCATAGAAGGGCAAGTGGGTGATAATTTTGGCACATGGATAAGAATAAAATGCTGTTAATGTGTGACAACACTTACTGCATTCAGTTTATCATCTAGCCATGTAGAACTGCATGCAGATATGGAAGACAGACTGTGGCAACCCTCATCATTGTCTGTTTTATCATGTCTTACCTGGCCCCTGTTACAAGCCTAAAATAATAAATAAATAAATAAATAAACATATTTTAGTTTAGTTCTTTGAAAAATGTTTATACTCTTACCACATTTGCATTTTCAAAACAATCTGTAACAGAAGCAGACTCAAAAAAGGTAACTATCAGGTGATTTTTAAAGTACAAAAAAAAAAAAAATAACATGTTGCTCACTGTTTAAACAACACAACACTGTCATCATTTTTTTTATACCTCTGCTGATGTCTGTGTCTGTGCTGGTGCTTCCCAATCAGCCATGTCACTGAGAATAGGGTTCTCTTGGGACACCTGCTGTTGAAAGGAGGCCAGCATGGATTCGCCATCCTGGATCTTTAAGCTGTTCAAATTGAAAGTATCAATGTTTTAGAATCTTTTATCCAAGCAAAATGTATGTAAAGCTTTAAATACTGGTACAATTAGCAGTTTCTATGTAATGGCAAAAAATTCTACCAGAGCCCACTGCAAACCAGAGAGCCATCTCTGAGGCCCGTAGTGATAAGCGTCTGACTGTCAAGGGTAAAAGACACAGAGCGAATTCCTCCCAACCACCAAGAGTGGCACTGCTTTTCCACAATCTTCTCCTGAATGAAGAGACCAGTTCAAGATGCCAGCACACTGCACTCTAAAGTATGTGTAAAAATGCAAAAATGCTAACATTGCATTTTCTAACCCTGCATTACCAGAGTGTTGACGTCATGTATGCGAAGCAACCCGTCTCTGGCGACAGACGCCAACCAGCGCTGATGAGGTGAGAGACACAGTAATGCAGGGCCGAACGGATGACCCTCTGCCTCCTTTTGTGGATTCAGTGTAACTGCTTTCTGGCTTCTAGATGTTTTATCCACACTCTGCAAAGCAGATAAAAACATTTGTGTTTTTATGTTCCTAACACTTGAGGCAGAACCAGGTTGCCGTATATGAAGAATGTATTAAGTGGTAAACAGGAAATGAGAGTTCTGTCAGACAGATCAGCTTTGACAGTAGTGCAGGCTGCAAGACAAATCTCAAAGCACTTGTTCCAATGTGTTATAGTTTCATAAATAAAAATTTACAGGAACTATATTGTAGACTGTCTACATTATTTATGTCTAAATTAAAAACGTTATTTAGCAAATACAAATTTTTGTTATGGTGAATCTTTCTACAAGACCACAAGACTTTGTGCTTTGTGGTTTCTCGAAAAACAGATGAATTTTTCTTACTTATTTACAGAAAATAAAGAGACATTTATTTTTTATAGCTAATAGAATACACATGATTATGCATATCTAGATAAATAAAAGGAAGTTTCCTTTATCTACAGTACGTTACATACATTGGAGGACCCAAAACATTATACCTGTGGTAGTTGGAATCTCTGCAGAACTTTCTTCTGGTGACAATAACCAAAGATTGCCTTGGCAGCCAGAACACATGAGGAAAGAGAGTGTGTGACCTCATACACACGGGTTTGAACAACTTGTTCTTGGAGGCAGCCATATGGGTCTATACAATTTGCTGCATCTAAAAACAAAATGTAATTTAGGAACACTGACGGATCCAAATGACCTGACCCAAATATATTACACATTTTCCCACTTGTTCTGTTTTATGAAAAATATACCTGAGATCTGCTGTGTAGACACTGACAGCAGCATCATCAGATTCCCTTCTGTAAATTTCTCATCTATCTTGCTCCTCTTCTCACTATTACAGAGCACCAGCACGTCCACCTTTTTGCTCTCTTTGTGGTACTGGGTTGACAGACTCACGGTGGAACCCATAGTGTCTGAAGAGAACAACAAAGTCATTGAAACATATGGCAGTCATGGATTCACATTTGCAAAATAGATGTTTATTACAACTATAATGTACCTGTGTATCCAATGATTTCAAATGCTTTTGATGGTCTTGCATCCAGGAAAAATATGTGTGAATCGAAAGCTCCTGTTATCAAGAAATGTGTTCCTAGGTCAAACCTGTTGAAAAAAATATAAAGAGACAACAATGTAATACTTCAAAAAGCTGTACCTTCAGGCACTCCAAGTAAAATATAACAATGTAAGATACAACAACAACACTTACACTAAATGTTTGACAGGCACATGGTATAGATGGACTGTGTGAACAAGTCGAGGTTTCTGTGCTCTGGTCAGACCCACAAAGAGGACATGGCCTGTTACTGTGCCCACAGCAACGTACTGGGCTATTGGGCAACATGCCAAGCAGGTCACCTGTGTTCACATTAAAGAAAATTTATAACAGAAAGTTGCATAGATAAAGCTTCCTGTATATGTGTCACTAGTATAAAAATCATGGGAATGTTGGTGTGTGAAGGAATGTTGTAATGTCACTAACCTTTGTCTGTAAAAAGATAGATGAAATGCAATCTCCATTGTCCAGTGACCACAGCTGCAGCTCCCCAGACTCTCTGACTGACTGCAGTCACACACACATTAGCACTGATACATCTTGAATCAAAAAAGTTAATCTTTAATAAGATTTTTTTATGACTTATGGAACAATCATAATTGCATATACCAAAGATGCAACCAAGATTATTTGAAAATAAATAAATAAATAAAGACTAGAGGCAATTTAGTTATATATTACTATTAGCACTATAGCCTGTAGTAGCTATATATAGCTATATAAAAATTTCTCCCCTAGTTATAAATTAGAGTGAAAACAAAGAAACATTTGGTATTTTACCACACAGAGGTTCATTTCAGTGTATACTGGAGCAGCAGCAATAAAGTCTCCACACATCACATCAAGAATTTTGAGGACTTCTTTTTTAAGTCCTGGATTGTACTTGTAAATGCATCCCTAGTGAAACAGCAATATTTAGAACAGGTCTTTTAAACCAGACAATCCATCTAAGTTGTTTAATCAGCAATATTGCAAAGCAGCACGCATTTAAGTAAGTAAATCATCATCATTGTTGTCTATACCACTTTATCCTGCATACGGGGTATAGCAGGGACCCCAGAGCCTATCACAGGAGTCTCAGGGCACAAGGCGTGGTACACCCTGGACCCCAATCCATTGTACAGGGCGCACACACACACACACACACACACACACACACACACACACACACACACACACACACACACACACACACACACACTCATTCACACACTATAGGCAATTTTGGGAATGGCAATTAGCCTAATCTGCATGTCTTTGGGCTGTGGGAGGGCAACCAAAGTAGCCGAAGGAGAACATGCAAACTCCTTGCACACAGAGATGCGATTCAGACCCGGACCCTGGAGGTGCAAGGCGACAGTACTAACCACAAAGCCACCATGACACTTTAAGTAGGGAAGAAAAAACACAAATAGGCATGCTGTTATAAGAAACCAAAAGTTATAGTATGCTTGAGTTTGATGTTACCAGCTTTAAATTAATAAGGTCCAAAAGTGTTTTATGCCCCTTATACAACATCAGTTTGCCATCTATAACCTCTGTAGTTAAAGAGCAAAATATTATATATTTATATAATATGTGCTGTATGTAGTTACAAACAGTACATTGGATGAGTTACATACATTGGATGAGGATAGCAGCAATGTTTCATAGTCAGGTGAAAAACAAAGACTTGAGACAGGTTCATCTAAATCCAAAGTTTCCAGCACTTTCATTTTGTTCCCTTTGATCTCGAGGGTTTGCAAAAGACCATCCTGTGAAAAAATATTATGAAAAATAAAGAATTTTGTCAAAGCCCTAGGCTGACAAACACTTTATAATAAGCAGAGGGTCCAGAGCAAATGATGACTAATGATAGCAATTAGAACAATTGTTTATACTAAATGAAAATGAGATGTCCATACATGTCCTGTAGCAAACAATCCTTTACTGTGCAGTGCCAAGCTCTGAAAACTGCCTTCCAGGCTTTTGCTGCAGTCTGTAAGACCCAATTTTACAGTTAAACCTTTCTGAAAATTTCCCATGCTCATGAAACTTAGCAAAACTAATTTAAACTCAAGTTTTTCACAATTCCTTATTTATTTTAGTTTATTTATTACAAGTAAACATCTGATCAGTTAGGATCATTATTTTAAGAATATAAATGATGAGAATAATAGTATAACTTTTTTTTTTTTTTTTTACATTCTATTGCTTTTATCACGCCCCCCAGTGGGCCAGAAGTTTACATATACTTAGTATTTGGTAAGATTGCCTTTACATTGTTTAACTTGGCTACAGGTAGCCTTCCACAAGCTTCTTTCAATACGATGCTGGAATTTTAGCCCATTCTGAAAGAACTGGTGTAAATGATTAAGGTGTGTAGGCCTCTCTGCTTGCACACAATTTTCAGTTCTGCTCACATACTTTCTATTCGATTAAAATAAGGGCTTTGTGATGGCAAATCCAATACCACAGCTTTGTTGTGCTTAAGGTATTTTGCAACAAAATGGATGTATGCTTGGGATCATTGTACATTTGAAAGACCCCCCCACCAGTTTTAACTTCCTGGCTGACATGTTGATGTTCCTTCAATAAATGCAAATAATATTTCTTCCTCATTATGCCATCTATTTGGTGAAGTTCATCAGTTGCAAATGTAACATGAATGTGCAAAGCCCATCAAGCACAATGCTCCGCAGACCCTATAGGCCTCACTGAGCATGTTAAATGTTAAATTAAAAGGAAACTGAACAAGTACAGTGTTTTGGAAGGGTTGCCAGGAGAAAGCCTCTACTTAGAAGCATGACCGAGGGTTGCAAAACTGCATCTGATCAAACAACAAGACGTGTGGAACAAAGTCCTATGGACAGATGAGATGAGACCAAAGTGGAATTCTTTGGCTTTAACATGGCCCAGAGCCATGTCTGTGCTGAAAACAAGCAGGTTTCTGCACAAACACCTTATTCCCACTGTCAAACACAGCGGTGGAAGGGTGATCATTTGGGCTTATTTATTTATTTATTTTTTACTGGTTGACACCCATGTATTATTGTGGCAAATCTGTCCAAGAGCTAAGGCTTGGTCAAAATTAGTACATGCAACAGAACAATGATCTGAAGCACACCAGTAAATCTACATCACAATGGCTAAGAAATAAAATAATCAATGGCCTAGTCAAAGACCAGACCTAAACCCAATTGAAATGCTGTGTGGCAGGACCTAAGGAGAGCTGTGCATAGGCCAATTCCCAATGAACTAAAGTAATGTTTTAAAGAAGAACGGGCCAAAATTCCTGCACAATGACATGAAGGACTGATAAAGTTATGAGAAATTTTAATTTTTCTTCAAATTACTTCAAATTATTAAACATCTAACCTTTTTCAGAATAGTTATTTCTTTGCATTAATTCAAATTCATATGCAAAAGTTATATGTCATTGTTCATCTGATATTGTATTAGAGCCATTATTATTTTTTACAGAGCATACGTTGCAGACCCATCTCAATATAAACTCTTCAAATGAAATTAATAAAATTAGAAGGTGTCCAAACTTTTGACTGGCTGAGGATGAACATATATATAGGGTACGTATACTATATGTATATATTGTATGTGTGTGTGTGTTTAACCAGTAAAATCTTCTCTTTACCTGAAAGGCTTTGTTTGACATGAGGGTTGTGCAGGACAAAGACAAGGAGACTTTTAGTGTTTACTAACAGTAGAAAGCCTTCTTTAGTCCCAACATAAAGGTCTGAAGAAATGGACCAGCAGATGGCACTTGGGCAGAGTCGAGGTTTGACTTGGATCAGAGGCTGTTAATGTGAGAAAAAGACGTGATAAAATGATGCGAATTGGCAAATTAAGCAAACTAAAAAATACATTGGGTATAATTTAATTTTTTTTACATTTTATTTTATAGAAACACAGAGATGGAGTTAAGGGAACATTCTAACATTTAAAACAGGTTGTCAATCACTTGTACCTAGCTATGACTGTGGACATTGCAAAATATCTGTAAAACATCCCATAATCCATTTAAATTCATTATGCGTTTTTTGAGATTATACCGTTGTATAAATATTTTCCATAATAAATCAACAAGAATAATATGAATAAAGACATTAATGTGTTAAAAAGATTTATTTTTTATATACAAGTGAATTTAGTACCAAAATCCTATCTGCCCTGTCACCACTCAGCCCTGCAATAGCTGAAGTGGGCATCTGAGGGCCAGCAAGGTTGTAAGACGTGTCGACCTCCTGCTTAGTTACAGAGCCATCGATGCCAGGGAGATCAACAATACTGTCAAACAAATTCATAAGCACTGATTTTAGTCAAATACAGTACTGTACATTGCTTATTAGAAACCAAATAAGAGTGACATCTACTGGACAGAGACAATATGTACCTGAGCTTTATAAAATGGAACTCGTTACTTCTCTCAATATTCCACACGCTTAGTGAGGTTAGATTAATGGCACAAATTTGCTGCCAGCTTCTTGGATTGAAAAGTAGGGTTGTGACATCCTCTTCAGCCAGTCGACTGCTGCAAACTGAATTTCCTCTTTCCAAGTCCCTTTGAAAATGAAGGAAAATTGGGATTTCAAAAAAATAAAATTGTTATAAAGTTTGTAAAGATTGTAGTTTTTTTTTGTTTGTTTGTTTGTTTTTGTATTCATGAAAACAAGACATACTGTATGGCCAAAAGTTTATGGAAACCTGCCCATGCCACCCATATGATTGGGCTCTTCCACATACTGTTTCCAAAAAGGTCCTGTGTTTTCTCAGCTCATAGCACACATGAGTTAACTAATCAGATAAACAGCCCTTTTGTAACTGAAGTAGGTGTGACATAGCAGGAAAATGACTAAAATTTGAAGGACATGGGGCCCTCCGGGACCAGGGTGGAGAACCATTGATCTATGCTGTTGTATATTATAGCTTTTACTCACTCATAGGAACTAAAGTCTTCAAACCTGTTCCACCATAGAAATGTCCCTGTGCATAAAGTGAGCTCTATGAAGATATGAATTGCTAGGTTTGGAGTGAAAGAACTTAAAGTCCCTCTGAAGACCATTGGATGAACTAGAACATTGAATGCAACCTAGGTGTCTTTGCCTGACACCGGTGCATTGTTTGAGGATAAATCCAGCTACCCTTCACAATCTAGTGGAAAGAATTTCCAGAAGATTGGGCGCTGTTATAACAGCAAAAATATCTGGAATAAAATGTTCAAAATGCATACAGGGGTGTGATGATTAGGTGTCCACAAATCTTTGTTTTGTTGTTCCGAACATGACTTTGGTATATAGACCAAATCATTGAACATTGAAACCTAAATGCAAGAGACATGTAATACATGAATATAGTGCATAGACAAGTACTAAGGCTCTTACCATACTGTGATGGTGTAATCAGGTAAAGATGAGCAGCTGGCTAAATAAGGACCAGTGTCACTCAGTGCAAGGGCTGTGTAAGCCAGTTTAGCTTCGCCTGAAAAATAAAAGCAAAAGAACTCAACCTTATACAACAAAGTTAACGAAGTATAATCATTACCTCTAAACCTCCTGAAGTTCTGTTATATGGGAAGGATGACAACAATCTCATATTAATACATTTACATGAGCGATCGGGGTATCCAAGGTCTACCTCAGGTCTATCCAGAGAGATTGAGTGAGAGCAATTTAAAAAAAAAAATTTCAAAAACTGATTCATGCAGTATTATAATATTAATACAAGGAACAAATCCCAAGCCTGTCTCACGTTTATCTCAGGTCTATTGAAAGAACTAGAATACAACCTGGTTGAGACCAATTATTATTATTATTATTATTATTATTAGTAGTAGTAGTAGTAGTACAGGTGTTCATAATATACTAATATATTTCTTTGTGTTTATTTAAAAACTATAAAATTTTAAGATTCATATTATTTCATTCCAATTAATTGATTTATGTTATAAAGTATCGTCTTTAATTACCCCAACAGTATAAACTGCTTCATTTGTGTTCACTTAAGTACAGTTACAGTTAGTAGTTTGTTGTTTTGAGATTAATCAGCAGGCGTAATTGACTCTTTGACTCTTCGCACCTTTAAGCTCACATCTCAGGCTGAGCTCAGGATATCTGTAGACGAAAATCGATGGGAAAAGCCTCTGGTCAGAAAAAGCAAGAGTTTTACAAAGTCCACTTGCTGTGAAGACCCCGATGCCATGACCAGGACTCTGAAGCACTTTCCTAATTTGTGTTTCCACATCGAGGAAGATGATGTGATTTCCACAGGAGTAACAGGCTGTAGTTTCATCCACAAACACAGTCTTGCTGCTGGAGAGCCCCTGCGCCCACCTAGTGAGACAAAACCCAGGGAGCATAAACAGTGCGGAAACAGCGCGCATTACTAGCGCGAGTCTAACACATAGAGCTCGACTCTTAGTTACTGTCCATTATATACGTTTTTAGCACTGGCTATATTTACGGGACCGTAAGAAGTTCCTTGTATCGTGTTTTTTAAACATATTTTTTCGTGAGTTTCTGTGTATGATTTACTACTAATAAGTAAACAACCGAACGGATAAGTCTGAGCTACTAACCTCACTTCTAAACTCTTAGAAACATCCATTGGTGAATATACAAAATCATTCGTACGCAAAGTCTGTAAGTATGTAGGTCAAAGCGATAACACGTGTATGAGAGAAAGACAAAATGAGTGAAAAACTTTGGAACCGGACGGTTTAACTACCCCAAAACGTAAGCGATTGTGACGGTAGACAACGTTAGCCAACATCGTCATAAGCTCAGACCACTTTGGTTGTCATGGATACACTTATGACAAACAACACGTGCACGCACGAGAGACTTTGACTTTTTTTTTTTTTACTACCAATAATCTCAATTTTCTGATGATTAGACGTCGATTTATGGTTTAAATATGGCCAACGTATACAGTAGTCATGTGAAACACCTTCGTAAACATGGACAGGAAGGAAATCTGTGATTCTAGGATCAGACTTTTACGGGGGTTCAGCCACTAATGGGAATGTAAAATGTATTGCTATTAATATCTTGATATTGGTATTAATAATTATTTTATTATTAATATTCTTTCTTTTTAACACACACACACACACACACACACACACACACACACACACACATATTTGATTGTATTTTGATTAACTCCAATATTAGTCCTACTAGTGGCACTGTGGCCTCCTCGCATCACCATGGTTGAGGGTCTCCCCGTATTTGATGGGTTTCTTTCGGGTGCTCTGGTTTCTTCCCACAGTCCAAAGACATGCAGATTAGATTAATTAGCTTTCCCAAAATTGACCTTAGTATATGTGTGTATGTGTTTGTGTGTGTCCAAGGTAATCCTGTAGAAGAAGCCCCTGGTTCTCAGATTCGGGGAAATTGCTGCTGATATGTACAGAATTGGTTTCTGGATTTAGACAATACAGGTCAAACTGTTCCATGGTTTAGTATTTCAATTCATTCCTTTTTTGAATCTTGATTATGTAATCTTGGACTAGCTTTGGGCGAGACTGTAATTATGAGACAATAAATTAAAAGTTGTGTAAGGTTTTATAATATTGTAAGACATTGTAATCTAGAAAATTCCTGTGACCTGAGAACAGACCCCTTACTGTGCTTCCTTATGCCTTCTGTGGTAACACCTTCTATATCCTGTACCCAGACAAGTTTACATCCAAATAGCTCTTGTCTGCTAGAACCCTTTTGTTTAATCAGGAGAATGCAAATGTATTTCCTGTCTCCTGTCTGTCTCCGGGTCCCATTATGACTGACATGTTAATGACTGGTTCTTTTGATGTTTGGGACGTAGCACTGTTTAAATGTGCTCTCTTTGCTGAGAATAAACAGAGATCTTCAGACATCATGCCTGCGTGTGTGTGTGCGTGTGTGTGTGTGTATGTGTGTGTTTGTCTCTCCCAGTCGATCGGGCCCGGACCGGTAAGTGTATCAAGGTGCAGCGGACACAACAAGCTAAAACTCTTCTTACAGTACCGTAGCTTAAAACTTTGCTCAGACACACTTCTTCTTTATTTAAAACCTAACAAGTTGGTAATGATAATGTTGTTCATATGGTTCCTATTGGTCTAAAATTTTGACTGTTTAATATAACTCTTATTGGATGTTAGATGTTTGAGTTAGATAATGTTGGAAGCAACACTGTTTTTGATAATTTTTTGACCGATGAAACAGAATGCCACTACCCAAGTGTTAGTCTTAATTCTTATCTTTCAGATAAAAACATGGCATTAATTGTTTTATTACTCTTATTTCACAGCAACTGTTGTAATTTAATTAATTATAACACTGTATGTACAGTATCATACTATCCCACTGTGGATTATCAACTGTAACAACATATCTCAAAGGAGGTTTATAAGATGATATATGGAACAAAAGAGACAACCATGGTAACCTGTGACAGATTTATTCTACATTTTGCATTTCTTTGCACAGTTGGCTCAGTTTATTTTAAAATTGTTTTGAATATGGACAAGGCTGGACCTGGATATGTTGGCGCCTTGGATGAGTTATTGTACTAGTAAAACACAAACGCAACACACTGCCATTATGTATTGTATTCCTATTGAGGAAGAGCAGGAAATGTCTTCATTTGCATGCGTTCCAACTCAGTGCTCAGTATGGCTATGTCCATATGCTGTGCTTTGGCCAAGTCCACAAATTTCTTCCTCAGCAGAATGCTTTGATATCGTTTCTTAGCTTCACACCTTTGCTTCTCTTCCATTGCTGAAGACACAATACAAAGGTTGTACATTATAATTTGCATTTAAAGGTCAAACTAATTGAATTTAAATGCTATTTAAGCTACAGATGTTATGTAGTAACATCACATTTTGTACGTTTGGTGTATTTAGTGAGCAGTTCATCCCTATTTGGCTTTGTGGTAGCCAGTACTGTCCAACAAAATGTTGAATGTTTTGATTCTGGTTAATGGACTCGGGCTCGATGGAGGATATTGTTGTTTTCTCCACCCCTGCCATGTTACAAATGTTTTTTTTTTTTTTGCAACCTAACCCTAGGGTTAACCATTGGTTACCTGTTGTCTCATAGATGTTTCTTCTTTCAGCAACAGTCACTAGCATTTTGGACAACTGGAGATCTAAAGCTGCATTATGCTTTTTCTTCACTTCAGCTTGTCTGTTCAGCTTCTTTATCAGCTTTTTGTGGCTTTCAACATTCTTCCTAAGAGTCTAGAAAAAGAAGTTGACTCATGCAGTATACAGAACATGTATACTGTACTGATTTACGTAGATTTTTTTCCACATTCAAAATCATTTTATTACCTTTTCTTGTAATGTCATTGTCTTCTCCAGATTAGATGCTTTCTTAGACATTCTGTTGTCATGGTCTATCTCTCTCAGGTACTGGAAATGATATGCTATATGTCATTACATGTCTAGATACTTGAGACAATATACAGAAGAATATAAAAACAGAATTTTGGGCAGTTTGCTTGTCTGAAGCATTCAGGTGTGTGTTTAAACAATGCCAACACAGAAATAGATAAGCAGTGGTTTTAGAGAAGCGATTGTTGCTGCACATCAATCTGTAAATAATTATAAAAACATTTCCAAACAATATAGAGTCCGACATTCTACAGTGGGAGATTATTCACAAGTGCAAAGCATTCAAGACATTTGCATGTCTTTCCACATGAATCCCAAGATCAGACCATGCAAAAACCCAAGCGCTACATCTCAGACCCTACAAGCCTCACTGAGCATGTCAAATGTTAAAGTCCATGACAGAACAGTTAGCAGAAGACTAAACAAGTATGGTTTGCTTGTTAAAGTTGCCCGAAGAAACCTCTTCTGTCTAAAAAGAACATGGGAGCATGACTGAGGTTCACAAAACATCCGGTCATTAGACATTGACAGTTGATTTGGGGTGTTTCCATAGGAGAGGTGAGACCAAAATGGCCTTAATGGCCAGCACCATGTTTGGTGAACACCAAACAGCATTTCAGCGAAAACACCTCAAATCCACTGTCAAGCACGGCAGTGGTGTATTGATGATATGGACTTGTTTTTGCAGCCACAGGGCCTGGGCACCTTGCAATCATTGGGTCAATCATGAACTCCTCTGTACCAGAGTTTTCTTGAGGCAAATTTGAGACCATCTGTCTGACATATAAAGCTTGGTCAAAAGTGGGTTGTCTTTTTTTTTGTTGTTCCCATGACCGGACACTTTATTAAAACAAAATTGCACGTCTGCTGCATTTTTGTATTTTATAATAAAGTGCTTTACAAATGCATTACTCAAGCTGGGAAATTTGCAATCAAGTATGTCTACATAATACATAGTTCTACAATATTCTATTACCATAAGCACATTCAGGCATTACCTCTTGGAGTTCGTGAGACACATGTAGCATCTGAATGTCTCTGGCATTGTTCTTGAGATCTTTAATTTGCCTACTCATTCTCTTATGCTCCCATTCCAGTTGAATAATCCCTTTGTGAAAGTCTTTGCACTCCACCATGCTGGCAATCTTCTGCTCTCCTAAAGCCTAAAAGAGAAGTTCTCTGTTCTGTATTGTTTGCATGCTGTATTGCACTATAGTTATTCAAGAAATGAATTGACAATGACGTTAAGAGAAGGGAAAAGTGTAGGGAAGAGATAATTAGTCTGTGTACCTTAATAGTGTCGTTCAGGTCCTCCACAACATTGCGATGCAGCAACGAAGAGTCTGAATAATCTTCAGCAAAGTTTTCAGTCTCCACCTCAACCTGGCCCTGTTTTAACAGGAATTGCACCATAACATCGAGGCAGAACCTGGACCTCTCTTCCTGTAGGCTGAAGGAAGTTTAATGTTAGATAAATAGCACAAGTATTAAAACTAAATAGCATTTTTTTAACTATTCATGTATGATTTACAGCATGAGGATAAATAAAACTACAATAAATCTTACAAAAAATGTTAATTAAGTTCATTTTATTGGTGCTATTTTAAAAGACAATATAACATTATGATGTAACACCCCCTTGAACCTTTACAGAGACAAATGTGTGTCATAGACACATAGACAATGCATCAGTGTTTCAATCAATGTTTGTCTGCAAACTGCTAATGCCATAAAAATTACTAAAACTTACCAGTTAAGATTATCAACAAGATTCTTAATTTCTGTTTGTGCATTCTCCACCTCTTCAGTTCTTTTCTGCAGAAAGGTCTGCATCTCTGCTAATGTCAGTGCCTTCATTTTTATCTAACAACAAAAAAAAAAATTAACACAAAACATGCTCATTTACCATAATTTTAAGGGGGATGTTTTGAAATACTGCAATGTGCATTTTTACCCATTCACCAGCCAGCATGTTGAAATAGATCAGGGTAGCTCAGTGGTTAAGGTGTTGGCCTGCTGAATGGAAAGTCACAGGTTCAAACCCTCAGTATCACCAAGCTGCTACTCTTGGGACCTTGAGCAAATGTTCGCAAACACATTACTCCTTGCTCAGACAGGAAAGCCGTGCTGAAAGGCCCCTTCAGCACCTTCCATGTTTTGCACAGCCAGGCAGCACACGCTCGTGGGGCAGAGTTACAAAACTTGATACGTTTGACAGCACATATCAACTTAAACAACTTGACTTGGTGCCCATCTATAAAAGAATGCTCACTCGACCATCTGGTGAGTTGTGTGCTATGTGCTCCATAGTCAGCAGCACGCCTGAAGCGACTCTACTTCCAAGATGCCTACCTCAACATTACCGCCGTCCAGCTCGGACCACAGCCATCTTTGCTGATCAACCCGCGCCATCCAGAGCCCGTCGCAGACCTTTCGTCGGATTCCTGCACTAGCATCACACTGCCTTTGTCCCCTCCAGCAGCAGGCCACTACCCAGGAGCTCACTAGGGGACTGCATGCCATCAGTACAGAGCCCCTCAGCCAACAGCTGAGAACAGCCACCAGCATCTCCTACATTGAGGCATGTTCAGCAGACCTTTGAAAGGATGGCTGAGAGAGAGGTGTGGGCCCATTACTCTCATTCCACTACCTCCTAGTGAGGTCGGGAAAAAATACTTTTTTGTCAGTCAAAGAAACAAAAAAACTATGACTGACTTCATAAAGAGATCCTTGGAGGTTATGATCTCAGAGCCACCGATTTCCATCAGTGGAACTACAAGCCTACTGACTCTCCACAAAAACAGCTAAATGCACTGTTATGGATCAAGGTCAAGAATTCTGAGTCACCATGGTCCCAAAGGCTTAGCTAAACTCCCTCTAATCCAATGTGATCCCTGTTTCAGCAGGTACATTGGAAGGGAAACAGAAACAGGATGATTACCTGAAATAATGCTGGAGCCAGGTGGCTGAGATGGAGTTAGAAATTCAAGATGGCAGCAAGGGGAGACCCACATCCTACTTCCTGATAACCAAACAAACAACAATTTCTTTACTGCTACACACAAAGGTGAGGTGAGGATTGTGACCTATTGGTGGTCCCTCACAGCAAGGTGGACAATATCATTGTCTTCGAGGCACGTGTTGGTTCCCTGAGAGTCACGTGACCAATGACAAATGAAGCCTCGCGTTTGCCAGAATCACGTGACCGTCTTGTTTGCCGCTTAAGTACTCGTGCACTCTTTTCTTAATGTTCAAAGATTCAGAGATGTTGATTATGTCCATAAACATTTCCTTGAATAGTGCAGCTGCATGTACATATTAATTGTACTGCTTGTGATGTCATGATCTAGTTGTTACACAAAATTTGTCCACTATTTTACAAAGATATTTTACAAAGTCAGTACAAAGATCCCTTGAATTAAGCTTCATGAAATGAACCTTTTGGTGAAACTACTGGCTGGGAAGCAATGAGGCTTCATCTGGCCATCACTACCTACACAGTCTTACTTGTTTTCAAATTAGGGGAGACAGTACAAGGGTCCCCACAAAGCAACACACCAACAAACAACACACTAGCAAACAGCAAGATAACAATCAAAGAGAACCAATTGACAGCCACAAGGATTTGTGGTACTGTTTTTAAACTAAGAGCTCAGCCTCCTGGCTGTATTCCCATTGGCCAGGTCCTGTCCACCCAATTAATTAAGATTAGCATAGGGATCCACATATAGAATATACAAGAGAGCAAACAAACAGTAAACAAGAATCAGAGGGAGGGAACACACACAAATGACAACCAATAACATGTAGCAAGTAAGGAAGACCGCTTGATGAGCTCATCAACAAATTTCAGGATGCTTAAATCAGGTCTCTGAGTTTCAGGTCTGCCCCAGATAGATCATTTAGTGGAACAACTAGACTGGAGATGTTTTATTTCCTCCTTGGACCTCATACAGCTTATAGCACTGCCAGAGTCCACTGTCAATATCAGGTGTTCCCATTCAGAACTTAGGCTCCTGGATAGACCACATCCACCACTTGGGGAAAATTAGAATATCCAGTCCTGTATTTGAGTAGGAAACTCACTCCAGCAAAACATGCCTCAGTGTAATGAAAGGCCCTGCCTCTGTACTCAAGACCACTCACCACACCAGTGAAGGTGCACTTTTCACCCTCTACATTCTAAGGGTGGTGCCCTTTCCCACAATCAATAAAAAAGAGCATTTTCTCTCATTTCTGTTGCTGTTCTGTGTTTGCCCCTCTATTTTGTGCTACAGCTATACAAACAGAATTCATATGGTAGTGAAGTTGATGATGGAATTGTAGGTCCACATGACCAGTTCTTTAGTAAGACATTTGTCACAAGTGGCATTCTCGGAAAACGTGCACTTATGTAGCGATCATTGAGAGAATTTTCTCACCTTCTGCTCACTCTCCACCTTGGTTCTCCTTGTCAGACAAAATCTTTCCCACACTGCTGAGTCCAGATCCTCTGGCATGTTCTGTGGTGCATCTAACTGCACCATGGCCTTCATCATCTGTGAGGTTCCTTCTGTTCCTATTTGACTCAACACAGAAGATTCCTTAAACAAGCTTGTCTTGTCTGTCTGTGTCCTCATAATCTGGATCCTGAAAAAAAACAAACAAACATGAAACTCTGACCTTATTCAGCCAAGTGGCAGTGAGGACAAAATGATTATATATTGTAGTCAAATCAGAAGACTCTGTTTTTAAGTTTAAGGTTTTATTGGATGTTTTTTGGGAAAAATTACTATTTGGTCCTCATTGTGGGAATGTCTTCAAGAATATATATATATACATACATTCCTGAAGACATATACACAGCCATAACATTAACACCATGTAACATCAACATTGATTATCAATTATACCAGTAAACTGGTGATGGAAGTTCATGAGCCCCCTTATTTATTCCTGTGGCAAGTAAAAGCTAGCCTGTCTGTTCTGATCCCACAGAAGAACCAATGCAGCACAACTTACTGAAAAAAAGTAAATCCAGGCCATGGTAGAAAGGCACCAGAACACCCATTGGACTACAGGAGGCTAAGCACATATTTGCACAGATTACAAAATCACCTGCCTCCTGCTTCATATTGTGTAGGTCCATCTTGTGTCACTAAAACAAGTCTATTAAGACATGAACTCCACAAGACCTCAGAAGGTTTCTGTGTTATCTGCCACCAAGGTGTTGGCAGCAGATCCTTTTAGGACCAGCAGGTCCTGTAAGTTGCAAAGTGAGGCATCAGACTTATTAGTCCAGCACGCTTTGTCATGTTTCCCAAGAGATCCCTAAATGATTCTGCAGTGTGACTGGGCACATTACAATGCTGAAAGAGGCCACTGCCACGAGAGAATACTTGGTCTGATTCCCACAGTATCACAATACAAATTGAACTGGCACCTCTGGATTGTGCGATTATGATTCCCATCCCTAGTAGGTACACTGCACACCAAGATCACCAAAGAAGACCTGCTGTTTAGGAGATGCTCTAATATAGTGTATATTATCTAGAATTAATGAAAAAAAAATATATATATATATATTTCCTTCAGAATCAGCAACATTTTACCTTGTGTTAAAATGGCTACAAATTAGTATTTTCTTTATCGAAGGATCTCAATTTTTTAACATACCGGGGTCTGCGCTTGTAAAGTTTGTACAGCTGGTCAACAATGTGTCCAGGGATGTCTGAAAACTCTTTGTGAAATCCACTGTCTAGGAGCTTTCATAAGGACAAAATATGTTAGAGTCTTTTTGATATATCACCAGGATCAATCATATTATTTTATAAGTGACATCAATGATCTTACTTTATCCTCTGCTACTGTGTTATCATACGCTTCTCGAAAGGCCTCTACGTCCTCTTTGTTATCGTTCAGAGTTTGCTCAATTTGATTCTGAGAACAAAAAAAGAGCAAACATGGAAAACAATTTCATAACCAAAATAATTAACATGCCAAACAAGTTTCTTCATGCACAACTTGTCTCATCCTTAGGAGCAGGATAAAGTACAGTATGTGCATCACTCATCTCATCTTTTGTTCAAGGTGCACTAAAACTAAATGAACTGGACAAATACCAACAAAAATGTAACCAAACAAACTGTACCTTAATGCCTTGTGCCTTCTCTAGTCTGTAGATTAGCTCTTCCTCTCGTTTCAACATCTCTTCCTCAATTAATAAAGAATGCAACAGGTTGGTGATCTTTAGCTCTTCCTGAAATACAAAAGTTATTATTCATTACTTGGTATTGTAGACGTATGTACTATGGTTTGGAACAAAGGTAAATTATATCAACTTACCTGGTATAAAACCATTTCTGATTTCAGTTTCCTTACAGATAACTTGCGCAGTGTTTCATCGAAGGCCTGGGTGGCATCTTTAATGGCTGCCTGCAGTTTCTTCATCTCTGCCTCCAAGGTCTGGGGCCACAAATGATAAATGTTCAAATATAAAAAACATCCCTATATACAAATTGAAGCTCAAAATGTTAAACAGCTGGCTAAGATGTTACAATACCACAGTGCACATGACAGTGATCCTTCTGATCATGTGTCTAGTAATAAAATTAGAAAAGACTTCTCTACTGCAAAGAATACATCGAGTAACTAAAAAATAAGCCAAGTAAACATATATTTTTATCCAGTTATTTCGCAGATTTCATGTGTACAGAACAAAAATTAATATTCCATACAGTATATGATTAAAGAATGAATTGATAAAAAACATCACACCTTTCTATATTGCTCCTGTTCATCACGAAGCTCCTTTATTTTTCTCTCATACTCTTTGTAGCTTTTTCTTTCCTCATCTGTCCACTCGAAGTCCGGCTTAACTATAAACTCTGGTGGTGGCACTTCCTTTAAGAAAAAAAAACTAAACTAAATGTCTAAAACTAAACAAAAACACTTATATAATAAAATTGAATTAAATTTTTTTTTTTTTTTGTAAAAGCAGGACACTATACCATGCTCAGAATATCCTCTTTTTTGACCTCAAGAACGCCGCCCATCATATCGTCCAATCCTCGCTCTCTGATATTGTCCCCCTAGAGAGGAAATGGAGAGAGACACAGGATATCATTTCAAATATTATGGGACATAATAATCATTATTATTATATTACATTTTTTACAAGAAACATATATGGCCAAATATAGACACATCACCATAAGATGTTTTAAATTTTTGAATATCCCATTTCAAATAGACAGTATTCCTCATTTAAGATTACAGCTCTGGCCACTCTAACTTTAAGAAATCATGTACTATATGCATGGTCATTTGTGCACAATGGCATTCATTCTCAGCATCACCGGAAATCTTTTTACCTTTGATGCAATCATCCTCTGTTCCTCTTCCTTTAGCTGCTCCTCCTCTTTTTGCCCCTGCTCAGGAGTCAGGAATTTCTCAACCTTGATCTAAAAACATGGAGAAATGCTGTCATCTACCCAATAGTCCACAGCAGATTGTAAAATCTTAAAAATCAAAATAAACTGATTATATTAAAATAGTTTTTTTCTCACAGAATGTTTCTCGGACAAATCAGAGCCAAACAGTCTGTTCTAAATGCTTGTTCTGACCTGCTACCAGAAACAGTAGCATCTAATGGTGAAGCCAGTTTTTAAATTTAAGTGAAATGCAGAGATATGCAGAATTAGTTTTGGCATGAATTTCGTACTAAAATTCAATTATGGAATTATGAAAGCATATTCTTTAAGCATATTCACGGAAGGTTGACTGGAAGGGAAAAAGTGTAAGTGGAAAAACTGCACGAGCAACAGGGAGACTGGAGGCTTCAAAGCCAGCTTCACAAGGATTGGAGTGAGGCTAAAGTCAGTGCGGTGGAGTAGAGCCTCCACAGACAGATGTCTTCAGAAAAATTGTCTACAACTGTTGGATTCCTAGTATCAAGCCAATCCAGCAACAACGTTAGAACTGTCTTAACTGGGATAAGAAGAAAAATACTTGGACTATTGCTCAGTTTTCCAAAGTCCTCCTTTCAGATGAAAGTAAATTTTGCATTTAATTTTAAAATCTAAGTCGCATAATCTGGAGGAGGAGTGGAAAAGGACATAATCCAATTTGCTTGAAGTCGAGTGTGATGTTCCCAATATCTGTGATGATGTCATCTGCTGATGCCGGTCACCAAATTATTATTTTTTCCAGCAAGACGCAGCACTTGCCCACAGTGCCCAAACTACCACTGACTAGTTTCCTGACCATGATATTACTGGGCTTGATTGGCCAGCCAAAAAGTCAGCCCTGATTTTCTAAGGGGTGTTGTTAAGAAGAAGATGAAAAACATCCAACCTAACAATACAGATGAGCTGAAGGCTGCTATCAAAGGAACCTTGTGCTCAATAATGCCTTAGCAGCGCCACAGACTGACTGCCTCCATGCCACGTGGCATAGATGCAGTAATTGTTGCTAAGGGATGCATGAATCTTACATGAGACTTACTTTAAAAAAAAAAAAGTTTTGTATTTCTGTATTGTAAATCCCCTTTTGACATAATGGATTTAGATTGTTGTTTTTCGTATTCATTTATTTAAAAACCACCACACCACACCTTCCTAGTGTTATTACCTCAGAGTCACTGACGGTGAGAGCTCTCTCTGGTCTCTCACTGTCGCTCAGAGTGGGCTCCCACACGGGCTCCTGCAGCGCCAGCTTGCTCATAATTTCTGAAATGCGCTTATTTTTGTCTTTAATGCGGTTGATCTCTTGCTCCTTCTGTTTGTACACAGCTTCAAACTCTTTGTTAAAGGCTGTTGTCACTTTGTAAATAATATCCTAAAATGAAATTAATAAAACTAAACAACTCTTCATATACACCACATAAACAGTTTTTTACCTTTGAATGTAAATAATTTGTTTCAAATAATACAGCCAGAATGAAATTAGCATGTCACCTGTATCAGAATGATCTGATTGACCTTTTGCTCCCTTGTATGTAGGCTGAACTGACTTTGTAAATGTGGGTTATATCCTCCATACTGAGCACTCAGACTCCCTGTTAAAGCTAAGCTCTCCCCCTCATGGCCGTTATTTTCCTCATCTTCATCCCCCTCTAACGGCGACTCGACGTTCTCCGAAATGTCTGGCTTCTACTTGGAAACAGAAAATATATATGATGAATCTTTTCTGTTTTAATCTCTTTATCATTTAGAATCCACATATTAAAGTCTATTTGTACATACAACAATTCCAGCCTGGTTAATCTTCAGGATGGCCTCTACCCTGGAGAGCTCTTCTAGCCTCTCAGCTGTGCGTTCCTTCATAGGAAAGTTATCCACCTCATGCCCTGAGTGGAAAGCCTGAGCCAGCCATACAGTAGGTTAATAAGACACACAGAAATGAGGATGCAGGAATACATTTATACAGGAATACCAGGAAAGTACTGTACTCATGCTGCTATTAGACTTCAAGTGGAAACTTCAAAATAATTTGCGTCAAAATTACTCCACACTCTGGCGGTAGAATTTATTTAAATTAACCTTTAGAAAAGACAGATACTTCAATTTCTGGCATAATCTCCATCTTTTCAATACACTTTGTCCATCTGTCAACAAGCTTTCGTGTCACCAGGCTTGAGCTCGTCAATAAGCATTTCATTGTAATGAGGACTGTTGGTTGTTGAACATTTTTCCTGGTAATGTTCCAATACTGGCTCTTGAGAATTCCGAAAAACTGTAAGCATCAATTTTCCAGCCGATTGCTGATTTTTAAACTTTTTCTTAGTCGGCAACTGAGCACGTTTCCATTCCACACTCTGCCATTTACTCTCAGACTAGTAGTGACAAATGTACATCTAATCACTAGTAATGATTCTTTTTATGGAATTTTCACCTTCCTTAGAATGACTAGGGAACAGTAGCCTTGAACGGAAAGCGCTAATAGGACAGTGTTGCCAAAGTTTTAATAAAACCGTCATGCGGTGCGGATAATTTTTGACTCCTCCTTATACATAAAGATCTGTTCTTTTCTTTCACCTTAATGGCCTTCCGTTTCACATCCATGGAGTCCCAGTACTTTTTCTTGATAATATTGTACTGATAACATTTCGCCAGGTTTTCAAGCTCAATCTCCTTTCTCACCTTACATAATACAAACACAAAAAAGTAATGAACAACCTTAATCCCACAAAAGTCTATTATATGTATTGTTAGGAATGTCAATTATAATTAATTATTTATTAGATTAAAAACAAAACACAGACAATATGATGTTCAAAAGAGCTGTAAATTGTAAAAAATAAATACTAGAGACGCTGGTTTTACCCTGATGGCCTCCTGCTCTCCCTCGCCTAGTAGCCTCTGCTGCTCCTCCAAGTCCAGGTTGAACTCAAGCTGTTCCAGCTTTTCCATGTCTGGCAGCTTCTCATTCTCCTGCATCATAGCCTGGATCTGGAGGCAAGGAATTATGAATGGTATTGGATGATATTGGATTATTATGATACCAATCATACTCAGGGCAAAAGTTTGCACACACTCACACACTCTGGGCAATTTGGAAGTGCCAATTAGCTTACTCTGCATGTACTTGGACTGTGGGAGGAAACCAGAGTACTGGAAGGAAATCTACCGAGCACAACCGATGCAAACTCCATGCACAAAGACCCTTAAACTTTCGACCTGGGATGTGACCTCTCTTTGTGCACAGTGCTAACCACTATGCCACCTCATACACACATACACATACACTACGGGCAAATTGAAAATGCCCAAAAGTACCTAAAAGAAAACCCAATAAGCACAGGGAGAACATGCAAACTCCAAGCACACAGACCCGATGCAGGAATCGAACCCTTAGGTCTGGAGGTGACTCTGAAGTGAACCACTATGCCAAGGTACTGTATGTTCTTTCATAAAAGTCACAAATATAGTAAACTGACATGGATCTAATGGGTTATCTTCATGGGTTATCTTCAACAGTGCAGTACAGCTGGTTGAAACGGAATGAGAGTGCATAGATGAATTATAATATCTTTTACAATATCTTTTACAATTCTGTCAAAAAAACATAAGATATAATTTTATATAAAAATATAACTAGTAAATATGTTCAATTTATTTTAAGTCATTCATACTTGCTCACAATCATACTGAGGAGATCTGCATAGAATTTCCCTGCAATAGGAATGAATGTGGTTTCTCATGTGAGTTATTATTAATTATTATAAATAAAAACTAAAATGATAAAATGTGTTGATCTATATATAATTACAGTTACAACATTGCTGTTCACTATATTGTGCCATTTCTTACTGTTTCCCGAAGTTCTTGAACACTCTTCTCAATACTCCTTCTGTTCTCTGCAAACTGCTGACTCTCCTCTTTGAGTACCTGAGAAGATGGCAGACGTCTGGTAACAGTGCTACATACATTGTGATTTGTACAGTATTAGATTTCAAACACCATGCTTTTGTGAATCTAGGGTGGTCCTATAAAGCTCAAAGCCCTTAATAAAATGTAATTCTCTTAAAGACTTGGGCAATTGAATAATAACAATGCAATAGACACTCAATAATTATTTGTGCGATAGGATGGCTGGTTATAAGCAATGCACTAGGAGACCTCAGTGTGTCTCAAATTGGGGAGGCTGCATCTTTTGAAATATACATTTTAAGACTGATTATGAAATAGTGTGGCGACTAAGGCTGTCATATTTTGAAGGCTCCTTTATATTCTGCCTTCTTTCCTCTGAAATTAAGACTGCTACAGTGGTTGATTCATGAGCCAACCTTTTTTTTCATGTACAGTTTATTTAACATTGTATTTACTGAGTAAAATAGTTAATATTTCTAATATTTATTGCTTATTATTGATGTTTGTAATACAGTATAGCATTTGATTTGACTTGCTTTCTTGATTTAATGCAACTCAAGGTAAGATCATTCCATTATCCTTATTTACTATATTTTTATTTAACCTGATTATTATTATTATGGTTTAATTAAACTTTTCTCCTGCTATTTATTAAAAACATATAGACGTGTAAAAGCATATTAAAAATCATAAGTAATGATCAATCGTCTGATATATGTCCGATCTGATATATGATATACATGTATGTGTGACAGCACTACAACACTTACAGTATTTAGTTTATCATCCAGCCATGTGGAACTGCCAGGAGTGTTGAAAGGCGGCCTGTTGTAATGCTCATTCATTAGATGATCTGTTACTTGACCTCTTTTACTGGCCTAGAATAAGAATAATAAAAAAGAAAACCTGTTTATTAATACTCCTATAAATATTTAAATCTTCAAAAGGCTTGAAAAGTTTTTATTTTTATTTTTAAAGAAACAGGCTCAGTTTTACCTGGAAGCTTTTTCAGTTATGTCTTATGTACTGTAACTAATTCTGCTCTGGAACTAAAACATGTTTTACTTTCAACACTAAACTAAATGAATCAGTCTACTATTATACTGTTTGCCTTTCAGGTATTTCCTCAAGACAACTGAACACATTTGCAAGGAGTCTAATTAAAAGCCATGTTAACATATTGATATCACTAAAAAAAGAAACTTAGAGGTACAAAAATATTAACATGCTGCACTGTAAACCCGAATAAGTTGACAAAACTCAAAAAAGGTAATCAGTTTGAGGTAATCAGTTACATACATTTTTTAAAGTAATGATGTTACCAATTTTAAGTAAACTATCAGTTATTGAGTTTGTTGTACTCATTCATATTAATCGTTCTTTACTTGCATTATTGAGTCGCCTAACTCATACTATTTAATAGCAATTATATATTTTTTTGTTATATATAACATTTATATATATATATATATATTTTGTTCTGCAATGGGTCGCCGCAGCAGACACTCCAGTCCGCACACAAGCTTGGCACAGGTTTTATGCCAGATGCCCTTCCTGATGCAACCCTCCCATTTTATCTGGGACCGGCGCTTCATTCAGGAACACCTACCACTGAGCCACCAGTGCCCTATTATCCTGATGACATCAGACACAAAATCGCTAGTCTGAAAGATTTTATGTTGGTGGAACTTTAAGCTGACAGTTACTGTTACTTAAGAACTTACAATTACTTAAAATATAAAATTTGTTCGGCTAACTTGAAAAGTGTCATTTCTACAAACTCATAAATACCCCAAAGTTCTAAATACTCATTCAGGGCTATTAATTTGAACTAATTGCAATTATTTATGTTAACAGCACCCAATATATTTAATTACTTTGAGCATTAGGGTTTACAGTGTGCTCACTGGTTGAACAATACAACTATGTCTTCCTTTACCTCTATTGGTGATTGTGATGGCTGTTCCCAGTCAGCCATGTCACTGAGAATAGGGTTCTCTTGGGATATTTGGTCTTGTAAAGAGGCCACCATTGATGTGTCATACTGGAAATCTGCAGCCGACTTTAAACTGTTTAATTTAAAGTTACACACTTAATGAACAATAGTTTAAATTAAAGTAAGTAGAGCACGCAGTAAGAAAGTAAGTAGAGCTTTAAAATACTGGTACAATTGACAGGCTTTATGTAATGGCAAAAAACTTCTACCAGACTCCACTGCAGACCAGAGAGCCATCTCGGAGGCCCGTAGTGATAAGCATCTGACTGTCGGGGGTGAAAGACACAGAGCGAATTCCTCCCAACCACCAAGAGTGGCACTGCTTTTCCACAATCTTCTCCTGAATGAACAGATCAGTTCAAGATGTCAGCACACCGCACTCCAAATATGTGAAAGTCTGTAAAAATGCTCTAATCCTGATACTACCAGAGTAGTGACATCATGGATGCGAAGCAGCCCGTCTCTGGCCACAGACGCCAGCCAGCCCTGATGAGGTGAGAGATGCAGTAACGCAGGGCCGAGCGGATGACCTTCTGCCTCCTTCTCTGAACTCAGTCTAACTGCTTTCTGGTTGCTGGACATTTTATTCACACTCTGCAAATGAGATAATAAATAATTTAGTTAAAACCGGGGTAAAATGGAATTTTCCAATCCAGTGATGTACAGTATCTTACAAAAACATCATGTTCAAAAAAATATTTAAAAACTGTGTTTTTCTAAGCCAGAATCTTCTCTCTCCCAGAAGTATGACTTACTGTACACCTATCCTATGTTCAATGCTGTCTGCTTGCCCAGGGTAAGCAAACCTTGTGTTGGAGCAAATGGTATGCCGAATATATAAAACAAATGTGATGCATTAACTTTTTTTTTTTGGTTGTTTTTAAAACAGTTATTGTCATTAGCCTTTACTGGTTGGTGCCTTGTGATATGTCTATTAACCACCAATATACTGCATTACTGACTTAGAGGCTCAGACGCTGTGCAGACCATCCTCTTTGCACAATCATTCACATTTTCTTGTGAAAAAGTTTCTGATTTTTACAAAAAATAATTACTGGTATAACGTCACTGTGAATAGGCACTTTGCCCCCTTGAAGGATCCTATAATCACCGCCAAAGAAATTATAAATGGCCTTTGTAGATTTTTAAACAAACAATTATTATCAATAAAAATGCATTTCACCCCACGTTTAAAGCATATGTTTGAGTCAAAATGATCAAGAAAAAAAATGCTAAGTCATTGTCAACTTAACCAAATCGCTATCCCAACAATAAGTGTAACATTGGATGATTTTTGTTATGTAGCTATAATTAGGATACAAAAAAAAAATCACATCAGGTCAAAATTTTTTTGAAAGTTAGAATGACTCATGATAAAATTATGTTGATAAAACTGTGAAAAAATAACCAATGTAATGTTGCAAATTCAAGGACAATAATTTAATTCAATGCATTCATTGTCCATTCGCATAATGTCCAACTGCATATATGTGTGGTCTTTTAAGATTATAAGAGAGTTCATAAACCCTGATTGGAGAACCAGACATACTAATTCTTTTCTTACTATTATCTTATCTTATTATTATGGTAAAATGCATATGGCTCTCAAACACAGCAAAACCAGCACTTGTGATAGCAGCTGCAAGAGTTAAAGGAGTATCCATTTGGAAATTAAACAAAAGGTTAGTAAACAGCATAAAGGTGGAAAATCAGCTTGCCCATGATTTAGGCATGGCACATAAAGTAATAGATAAGTGGTGAACAGAAAATAAGGGTCCACTAAAAAGTGGAAACCATAGAACAGATAGAACCCATACGGTGGAACTCAGTGTAATACAGGCTGCAAGGCAAATTAATATATGCGTTATTTCTATAGCAACTATTTATGAAAAAATGTATGATGGCCCATCTACATGATCTATGTATTATAAAAAAGGAAATAATTATTGAACATTTATGGACTTAGTGAAAAAGATTAATTTTGCTCATTTATTCACCATGAGAGGAAGTAATGAGATCTTAACAAATCTACAATGTACTAAACATCATACCTGTGGTAGTTGGAATCTCTGCAGAACTTTCTTCTGTTGACAATAACCAAAGATTGCCTTGGCAGCCAGAACACATGAGGAAAGAGAGTGTGTGACCTCATACACACAGGTTTTAACAACTTGTTCTTGGAGGCAGCCATATGGGTCAACACAATTTGCTGCATCTAAAAACAAAATATAATTTAGGAACACTGATCCAAATGACCTGACCCAAATCTATTACCCATTTTCCCACTTGTTCTGTTTTATGAAAAATATACCTGAGATCTGCTGTGTAGACACTGACAGCAGCATCATCAGATTCCCTTCTGTAAATTTCTCATCTGTCTTGCTCCTCTTCTCACTATTACAGAGCACCAGCACATCCACCTTTTTGCTCTCTTTGTGGTACTGGGTTGACAGACTCACGGTGGAACCCATAGTGTCTGAAAAAAGTAACCATATGTCAGATAGACTAACATTTACAAAACAATTTCAATATTGCAGCTGAAACATACCCGTGTATCCAATGATTTCAAATGCTTTTGATGGTCTTGCATCCAGGAAAAATAAGTGTGAATCGAAAGCTCCTGTTATCAAGAAATGTGCCCCTTGGTCAAAACTGTTGAAGAAAAGAAAATAATGTGACAACACAGTAATACTTTAAAATGAAGGGGAAAAAATCAGTGCCCCTTCATGCACTTTATTAAAATGTAAGACAATGTAACAACAACAACACTTACACTAAATGTTTGACAGGCACATGGTATAGATAGACTGTGTGAACAAGTCGAGGTTTCTGTGCTCTGGTCAGATCCACAAAGAGGACATGGCCTGTTACTGTGCCCACAGCAACGTACTGGGCTATTGGGCAACATGCCAAGCAGGTCACCTGTGTTCACATTAAAGAAAATTTATAACAGAACGTCGCAGAGATAAAGCTTCCTGTATATGTGTCACTAGTATAAAAATCATGGGAATGTTGGTGTGTGAAGGAATGTTGTAATGTCACTAACCTTTGTCTGTAAAGAGATAGATGAAATGCAATCTCCATTGTCCAGTGACCACAGCTGCAGCTCCCCAGACTCTCTGACGGACTGCAGTCACACACACACACACACACACACACACACACACACACACACACACACACACACACACACACACACACACACACGTAAGGTATTAAAATGAATGATAAATGTACTAACCTGCTGGCTAAACTAATTGCAAAATAAAGACAAGCTTGATGCAATTCAAACCTATATAATAATATAATAATAATTTCTCTCTCCTAGTTATAAAATATAGTAAGCTCAAAGAAACAATTGGTATTTTACCACACAGAGGCTCATTTCAGTGTATACTGGAGCAGCAGCGATAAAGTCTCCACACACCACATCCAGAATTTTGAAGACTTCTTTTTTAAGCCCTGGATTGTACTTGTAAATGCATCCCTAGATAGATTTAGAACAGGCCTTATAAACCAGACAATCTGTTCAATTTACTTACATTATGTTGAATTACTGTAGTAATATTTCAAAGCAGCACACATTTTAGTAAGAAAGAAAACACAAAGAGGCATGCTGTTATATGCAGTATTGTGCAAGTTTACATTTCAAAGGAGATAGCACAAAGTTTAGTTCACACACATTTAAATGAATTTATTGAAATGAATTCAATTTCACTTACATTGGATGAGGACATCAGCAATGTTTCAAAGTCAGGTGAAAAACACAGACTTGAGACTGGTTCTTCCAAAGCCAAAGTTTCCACCACTTTCACTTGGTTCCCCTTTAGCTCGATGGTTTGCAAATCACCATCCTGTAACAACATATCATAAAAAATAATACAATTTTGGCTAAGTCGGAGATAGAGAAACGACCTATGATAAGCAGACAGTCCAGAGCACATTATGACTAATGATAATAATTATATTGATTGTATATAAAAAATGTAAATGAGAAGTTCGTACATGTCCTGAAGCAAACACTCCTTTACTGTATAATGCCAAGTTCTGAAAACTGTGTTGCTTAATCACCTGGCTGTTACTGCAATCTGCAAGGTATAATAAAAATTTTTTGACAAACTCTTCCAGGACGATAAAGATATAAAATAAACCTAGGTATTTAACACATATACTAACCAATAAAACATTATTTTTACCTGAGGGACTTTGATTAATATGAGGGTTGTAGAGGACAGAGACAATGAGACTTTCAGTGTTCACTAGCAGCAGAAAGCCTTCTTTAGTCCCAACATAAAGGTCTGAGGAAATGGACCAGCAGACGGAACTTGGGCAGAGCCGTGGCTTCACCCGGATGAGAGGCTGTTAATGTGAGAAAAAAGAAGTGGAAAAGTGATGTGATGTAGTCAAATCAGATAAACTTCAAAACAACTTACTCATATAAATTTGATTTTATACACCATTGATTGTTTTTTTAACTAAATATTCTCCCCATTATTAAAACTAATTAGAAAAATCTAAACAGGTTAAAATAAAATTACAAGTGAAAGTGAACCTTAATACCAAAATCTTATCTGCTCTGTCACCGCTCAGCCCTGCAATAGCTGAAGTGGGCATCCGGGGGCCAGCGTATGTTGGATTCTCGGTGGGGATGTAAGAAATGTCGACCTCCTGCTCAATTACAGAGCCATCGATGCCAGGGAGATCAACAATACTGTCAAATAAATTCATAAGCACTGATGTTCAAGTCAAATACAATACTTATTATAAACCAAATGAGAGTGACATCTACTGGACAGAGACATTATGTACCTGGGCTTCATAATATGGAACTCGTTACTTCTCTCAATATTCCAGATGCTTATCGTGGTTTGATTAACAGCACAAATTTGCTGCCAGCTTGTTAGATTGAAAAGTAGGGCTGTAACGTCCTCTTCAGCAAGTTGACTGCTGCAAATTGAAAATCCCCTTTCGAAGTTCCTTTGGAAGTATACGTAAAAAAGTTAAGGATATTGTTAATATCGGATGCTCTATTTCTTTTATCTTTTTTTATCTTATAAATGTTTTTTACATTTATTTCTGAATCAGAAATCTAGTTTCAGAAAGTTGTCTTTAATCTGCAAAAGTTTTTTTTTTATAAGACAAGACATATACTGAATTTCCAAAAGTTTGTGGACATCTGACCATGACACTTGGTCTTCACCAAACTGTGGCCACAAACCTGAAGCACAAAACCAAGCAAAGCTGAAACAGGTTTAGACCCCTTAGTTCCAGTAAGCTTGGCAATCTCCCTGTGCAAAAAGTGAGCTCCATAAACATATGATTTGCCAGGGTTGGAGTGAAAGAACTCAGGTCACTAGAGCTCTAACCTCAATCCCACTGAAGACCATTGGATGGACAGTAACACTGACTGCATCATAGGCATCCTTGACCAACATCGATGCCTGACTTTACCTAATGCACTTGTGGATAAATGGGTAAATCTAAAAATGTCTAGAATGTAGATTTTGGAGGGTTTTATAACAGCACAGAGTCAGTAATGGAATGTTTCATAGGGTGTGATTACCATGTCCCACACACACACTGTACTGTACAGTACATACAGTACACATGTACTCTGGGGGAATGCTGTCAGTGGATGTTTTGGGTGGTGTGTGCTCAATCATGGACTTGGGGAGCTTGAAATCCAGGTTGGCATATGGGTATTTAGCTATAACATAGACAAGTACTAAGGCTCTTACCATACTGTGATGGTGTAATCAGGTAAAGATGAGCAACTGGCTAAATAAGGACCAGTGTCACTCAGCGCGAGAGCTGTGTAAGCCAGTTTAGCTTTGCCTGAAAAATAGAGGCAAAATAATTCAACAATGTACAACAAAGTTAACAAAGTATAACATTTAATTCTTTAGACATTTGACCTTCTGTTATTTATTTCTGTTATATTCTGTTGAGCAGGATGTCAACTATCTCATATTAACAAGTATAAATGTGTGATCAGGGTCTCTCAAGTCTATCTGGGGTCTATCTCAGGTTTATAACCTTTGTTAGATCAATTATATTATTATTAATACTGTATTATTATCTCTTCATCTATACCACTTAAGGTCGCGGGGGCCTGAAGTTTTTCCCAGGAGACTTAAGACATACCCTGCTGGATAGGGTGCAGCAGGGCACACATACACAAACACACACTATGGGCAATTTGGGAACGCCAATCAGCGTAAGCTTCATGTCTTTGGACTGTGGAAGGAAACCCATCAAGCACGAGGAGAACATGCAGACGCCATGCACACACCCAAGGAGGGACTCGAACCTGGACCCTGGAGATGCAAGGTGACAGTGCTAACTACGAAGCCACTGTGCCACCTATTATTATTAGAATGTAATAATTATTATCATATAATAATAATCATCATCATCATAATAATTTTATAATTTTATAACTTTATAATAAAGTTTCTTTATTGTTTTTATATAAAACTATATAATTTTAAGACACATTATTTCCTTCCAATTCATTGATTAATGTTATAAAGTATCATCTTTAATTACCCCTATAGTTTAACAGTTACAGTTAGTAGAAAGATGAAATGATACAAAAACGCACCTTTAAGCTCACATCTCAGGCTGAGCTCAGGATATCTGTAGACGAAAATCGATGGGAAAAGCCTCTGGTCAGAAAAAGCAAGAGTTTTACAAAGTCCACTTGCTGTGAAGACCCCGATGCCATGACCAGGACTCTGAAGCACTTTCCTAATTTGTGTTTCCACATCGAGGAAGATGATGTGATTTCCACAGGAGTAACAGGCTGTAGTTTCATCCACAAACACAGTCTTGCTGCTGGAGAGCCCCTGCGCCCACCTAGTGAGACAAAACCCAGGGAGCATAAACAGTGCGGAAACAGCGCGCATTACTAGCGCGAGTCTAACACATAGAGCTCGACTCTTAGTTACTGTCAGATTTTTCAAGCAAATAATTTTTTTTCTTATTTATTACTCTTGGTATTTTCTTGAAGTTATTCCTCAAGTTATTTCCTTCTTTCTTTGCTCGATATTTAGGAGCACAGTATACAAGTACTAATAAAGGTCAAGAAAATGTCGATCTGGAATTAGAAATGCATCGGTGAACTATTGCCATTTTTTAAAACTCGATATAGATAATGATGGCTTTTCAGATACTAACCTGACTTCCAAACTCTCTGTAACATCCATCACAGAATGAAAAGCGCTGCTCGTACTTAGTGCACTACTTCTAGCTGCGCGTCTTCTTCGCCATGGTAACCATAAGCCAAACTTCGGGATCATGTGGTACCATTGTGTGTTTCCCATTGGTTGTGCGTGCAGAAAAAAACAAAACAAGTTTCGGCGCAGAATTACTTTTTAACTAATAATAATAATAATTAAAACTATATATAAATTATTGAACATTTAAATACATTAATATGAAAGACAGATGATAATGTCCAACATGTAGGTGCTGTAAGCTTGTGGCTGCCAGTGAAAAGTCGGACTGAGTTCTACATACACCGATCAGACATAATATTATGACCACCTGCCTAATATTGAATAGGCCCCCCTTTTTGCCACTAAAACAGTGATGAAACTAAACTGTGTGTTTCTATCACACGTTTCTATCACAACCAGCATTAACCTTTTCATCAGTTGGATCTACACCAGTGCTTCTATTGGGTCAGACTACATGGGCCAGTCTTCGCTCCTCATGTTCATCAGTAAACATTGTGTTCATAGCGTTTGCATGTTCTCTTGGTGGATTTCCTCTGTGTGTTCCAATTTCCTTCCATAGTCGAAAGACATGCAGATTGGGATAATTTACAAATTGACCTTAGTGTGTGTGTTGTGTGAACTGTGATTGATTGGCACCCTGTCCAGAGTGTACCTCACCTTGTGTCCAAAGTCTCCTGGGATAGGCTCCAGGCCCTGCATAGGATAAGTGGTATAGAAGATGAATGAATGAATTAATGAATGGCTAACTCATGATAGAATTGTTATGTATTTCCCATATTTCTTCAGCAAATCCTGCCTTCTGCTTTATGACTGAATGCAAGCCAATTCTACAGTTATAGCACAGTTTATCCAATGTAATACAAGGAGTATTTAGTGATAATTAAACCTCAGTGGCTGTTTAGATAGTAACTCCAGATACTCTTAGATAGTTATTGACATCCCTGTACTGGCTTTCAATGAGATTAATTATCTGGCATCACAATATCTTGTTGATTTATTGCAGTCTTTACTCATAAGTCTATCGCTTAGATCTTTAAGCAGCTCCTTTTACACATATCGAGGTCTTAACATTAAAAACAGACGTGATTGTGTCTTTGCCATAGTGTAAGATCAGCTACTAATTTGGAATCTTTTAAGTATGTTTTAAGTATGTACATTATACACTATTGATTTTAATAAACAGTTCTTAACGTTTGTGGCTTGATTTTGTTGTTTTTAATTTACCTTATATTTTGTATTATTATGTATTTATAATAACAGCACAGAACAGCACATAGCACATAAAACTAAACTGACCGGACTTTCACACCTTTTCTTTCACACCTGTGTTGGATCACCCTACATTACTCACCTATTTCTATTTTAATCATATTTTTATTGGAATTTTCTAAATCTGTAAAATGTAGATTTGTACATTCATTCCAAAGTTTAAAGTTCTACATTTCTCATAGTGCATTTTTTTCTATTGCAATAAAAGCACATCTTACTATTTTATCTTATCTTTCTTTTCTTAGGTCATGAACAGTTGTATAAGCATTTCGTTGCATATCATACTGTGTATGGGAGTGAATTTGCCAAATACAATTTTTAATTGAATTTATGTTCTTTCAGGCACTTGTTTAATAACTATTATCTTATTTTTTTTATCTTTTTGAAGGCCAAACGTAAGTCACCAATTTTGCAAAACAGCTCAACTCTCAAAGTTCAATTCTTTGCAAAAGTAAAATAGAAATTTTGTACTTAAACAGCACGGTGAGCGACTTCTAATTTGAAGACTGCTGAAGTAATTACGAGCCCCTCCGCTTGCTCAGGTTTTGATGCAAATTCGCAGGAGTGGGAGAGGCGCGCCGACGGAAGAGGCATGTCTGTATTTGAGCTAAAGTGAAATGCTCCAGCGTGCTCAGTGACTGACAGGTAATTATATTACTCGGATCATTTTGACGGGTATGGTAGGACATTATTAGACATGAGTTCGGTGCGGCTTCCGATCAGAAAGCGTATGTGATTAGCAAGAATGATAGCTAAGCTAACAGTTTGCTGCTAGCCATTCGCTTTAAGGTTGTTTTGTAGCTACCGTGAAAGCTCTGCTGGAGATTGTACTGGAGTTTACTGAGCTAATCAACTACTTAACTGGTTGTTATCACGCCTACAATTAATAGTTACACGTTAAGCTCTGATATTCCGGGGTATTACTAGCCGTTAGATAGTAATAGACAGTTGCTAGTGATTCGGCTAACAGTGCACAGGGAGGAAGTACCCGTAGCTACAAGATTAGCGTTAGCTACTTGGCTAACCATTAACTTAGCTGGTTATTTATTCGACATTGTATTTCATCTGTCTTTCACACTGAGGGGAGTTTGATCAGACACAAAGCTGTGTGCTTTTCCTTGACCAAATATAGCACTGGATGTCACTCATGCGCGCCATGATGTGTATGTATGTGTGTGTGTGTGTGTGTGTGTTAAAGCCAAGTAGAGAAATGAGAGATGAGCTCTGGGTCTGTCAGTGATACATTAGAGCAGGTTTACACTGCTGTTCTCAAATCTGATTAAAGTCTAGCCAGTCATAACGAGCTGGTCTGTACTGTACTGTACATTCATAACCCCTGTAGTGTGAGTGTTTCATTTAATATACCATTGTAGTCTTAGGGTTTGAAGATTTTTTCTAAAAACTGATCATGATTTCTGTTTTGTTCGTTATGGAAATGTTAGAATAGAGTTTCTGGTTGATATTAAGCAGGATGTGGTTTGTAGAAGTTAAGCAGACGTTCTGTTTGCTTTAGAAAACCTTTTGGGATAGTAATAATTAGTGACAGGAATCACCGGTCACCACCAATATGATTTTAACACGATACCCAGGTGCTGATTCATTTATTTTCGATTTCATAAATATCCAGATTTGATTATATATATATATATATATATTTTTCCCCCCCACTTTTATTTTATTTTAAGAATTTTAGCCATTAAAAGTGAGTGCTAACTCAAAAATGTTAGCACTTACCTTTATTCAACAGCTTCACAACTGAATTGAACATAAGGACTTAAATGTAGTCTTTTCCAAATTAACCTGAAGTAAAAGAGTTTAAGATTTTACTTAAAATTAAATTAAGCAATTAAGTAAAATTTTTACTGAGCAGATGATTTTCAAGATGAATTAGCGCATGTTGAGACTGGTGTAAGCGTCTGTAATGAGTGGGTTTGAGACTAATTCGCTCACAGAGTTTGGAGGGAAAGATTTGTTTGATAATGCAACACTATAAAAATTAGTTTCTGTTGCGCCACTCGGATGCTTCTGCGTTGGAACAGAATCATTTATATCTGAGGCTGATTGGCTGATCACCAGTCATGGCTGATAAGATTTGCCGATTGGCCAGAACTTTTTTTTTTTTTTTTTTCTCCATTCGATTTTGGAGTCAGTGGGACATTCCTGATTCATAAAAGAATTCATCACCATCTCTAATAATGATGCACCAATCTCAGTTTGTTTTTTTATGATACAATGCCGATGTTAGTGATGATATTCCAATGAATGTTTTTCATGTTTAAAAAAAAAACATGTAATTTAAAACATTTTACAGTTCATACAGTGCAATTTTTAGATGCATAATCATTTAGTTTCTTGGTCTGCTCTTACCACAGGTGAGGGCTGGGAAGAAGGATGACAATGGCGCACGTAGGGGCAGTGATTGCTGCGATCTCAGCTGTGATGGCCATAATGCTTCACTCTTCCATACACAAGATTGAAGAAGGCCATTTAGCAGTTTATTACAGGTATGTTTTTAGTAATGTATACATAGTGTGACTTTGAACCATAATTGAAACTTATTGTGAATGACAATGCTGCCATTCTTCATTTTTTTCAGAGGTGGGGCTTTGCTGACTTCTCCTAATGGCCCAGGCTATCACATTATGTTGCCTTTCATTACAACCTACAGATCAGTGCAGGTCTGCATAAAAGTACCACTTGTGTAATTAAGAATAAAATATAATTTGTTGTTTTGTTGTAGTCAGCATAACCTTTGCCCTGCTTGTGTTCACAAGAGTTTCTTCTTTCAGTTTTCTGTTGGTGGGCTAAAAAGGAGAACTTGGTTTATTCAACTTGAAAGCTTATGTGAAGCAGATTATGAAAATAGTAAACCGGGATTTTATCTGGTTATTCCAGTAGAATCCTGTAATATCCATTTTTAATCTAATCTAATTTCTGATCTTCTTTGTGTTGCAGACGACACTGCAAACTGATGAAATAAAAAATGTGCCTTGTGGAACGAGGTAAAACTTTAACCACTGATAAGAATTTGTATTGAGTAATAGTGGCATGAAACAGTTCTAAATGTTAAATATCAGAGTTTTTTTTTTACTTAAATACTGACAAATATATGTTTTAATATAAGGATTTTTTTTTTGTCTGTAGTGGTGGCGTCATGATCTATTTTGACCGTATTGAGGTGGTCAACATGCTGGTACCATTAGCAGGTAATGACAACTCGCAATTGGTGAAAGATACAGCAAAGTAAAAAACGTTTAAGTTGACTGTGACCTTTGCCGCTTTCAGTGGTGGACATTGTGAGGAATTATACTGCAGACTATGACAAAACACTAATATTCAACAAAATCCACCACGAGCTGAATCAGTTCTGCAGTGTTCACACACTACAGGAAGTCTACATCGAGCTCTTCGGTGAGTCTCAGTAATGTCAAACAGTTTATTCTGCTCGCTATGTGCTGGCTTAATGTTTACATGACTTCAGCTACAGGACAGTGTGTGTGTATCCTGGATGAGTTCAAACTATTTGCCTGAAGTTCATTGCACTTTCATTGCAGCTGAATATCAGCTGTGTTTAATTCATTTTGTCATGGATTTTTGTTTGTAATCTACTGTGCCACAGACATAATCGATGAAAATCTTAAGACTGCTCTGCAGAAGGATCTGAATTCCATGGCCCCAGGTCTCACTATCCAGGTGTGATATCACTACATCTCATCTGTTTTGTTGTTTTTGTTGTTGGTTTTTTCTTTTTTTTTGTGGCATTTTCAAACTATAAAATTACCTGTCCTGCTGGGAACACTCATGCCCTGAAATATGGGGTTGGCTCGCTATTGTTTGGGTGTGTGTATATGCGTGCATATGAGTGTGTGAGAGAGCAAGCACGACCCTGACACCTTTATAGCGACTCGGCCATAAAAACAATAAAAGTGATGACGCCTCAATTCTGATTGGTCAGAAGATGGTGATTAATTTTCTCTAACAGCAGCACTGGTGCTAGTCAGCAAAATCTAGCTTTGTATTTACACACTCGGTCTAATACCTTATAATTTCTATAGTAGCAGATAATACAGGGATTTATATAACAGAGGCCTACACAGTTTAAAGCTAAAAATAAGCAGGTTAAAAACTTGTTATATAACAGCAAAAATTGAGTTTGCACTTGCAAAGCTTCCTGTAAGGAGATTTATAAAATATTTATAAGCAGACAAGGTCTTAGTTATGCTTTAAGCCACAATTTTATTAGCTTTAAAAAAGGGAGAAATGACAACACTGGTGAGGGGAAGACTGTTTATAACTGACTTTAGGGTATTCTACAATGTTAAACATATAGATTGAAAATTGATTGAAATATGGCTTCTTCTTATTTAATACATTTAAAAATTTTAGAGTTAAAAAAAAACCTTTCAGGATCTGCAGTTGTAGGAAAATCTTGTTGATTATTTTTCTATAACAGCATGTCTTGTCATGTTTAATTACTTATTCAGTCTATGAATAAAATTTACTTTCATAATTCTTAGTTTATTTGTTTTGGTGTTAAACATTGCTGTTTACTCCAGTGATATGATGTACAGTACAGTGGAACTAAAAATAACCAGTTTATCTGTACCCTAGCGTTAAATTTTTTCAGTTCATTACCTTGTAAGGCTTAAAAGCATATTGCCTGTTCGATGTGTGAATGCTCATTTACACTTCCCAGAACCCAGAATATGTCCAGTGCATCCATCCAAAGTCTTACATTTTCTTTTTGTTATTCAGGGTCTAAAGTGTCTTAAAAATTCAGACTGTTTAAACAAACATTAAAAAAAAAAAAACTTTTTTGGGGATATAGGAAAATTTGTGTATGTACAGTATATGTATGTCTTTAGACTTTATTTCAGGTAATGCTTTAAATGTCTAAAGCAGTGCTTGGCTTGTTTATGTTGAAATTGAATGCTACAGTACATGATTAAGGAATGCATCTGCATAATGATGTAGTGTACTTTTTGGAGCTCATTGTGGGCGTTGTTTGCTATTTGCAGGCAGTCCGTGTCACCAAGCCTAAAATCCCGGAGTCGATTAGAAGAAACTTTGAGCTGATGTGAGTGTCTAAGCTTTGAAATGTGGAATGATTGACTTGTCTGTTATGATTGGTATTATTTAAATGTATGCTGTCACATGTTTAATTTGATTCATGTTACTGGCTTCGTAATTTTGATTCAATGCTCAGAATACTATGTAAAAATTTTTTATAAATTATGAAAAATACTTTATTTCTAAATCATAAACAATACAAAACATTTTTATAAATCATTTGTCTTTATAAAAATGAATAGAAAGCAAAACACGCGGTTAAATGCTGTAAACCAAAACCCAAATTTTAATTACTGAATACTGTCTCTATGTTTCAATTCAATATGAATTGAAACACATTGAGCGCTGTAGTTGTGCCTAAGATGTAATTTTAGTTATAAATGGATGTAACAAAACAGCTAAAGGAGCGAAGAGCTCCTTATATATTTTTACCATTATAGCATGGTCAGCATATGATGGGTGTCCGTCATTGTGATCCCGCACAATCAGATCTCTACATATTGTAACACTCTGATTTATGCAGAATGAGACCTCTGTTCTTTATATTGTACAATTGCTTTGGATCAGTAATTAATAGAATGATTAGTCCTGTGATGTAAATTGCACATTCCCACAAAATATAATGATTTTTTCATTGAAACACATCATTTCCTGATGCAAAATATTTTTGTCTGGTTTATTCTTTTGATTTATTTGAGTAAGATAATATTATTTGAGCAAGTTAATTCCCAAATTTGATTAATTCATACCCACTAGATGCCAATTCGTTTCCACGTTTTGGTTCATTAGCAAATGTTAGCATAATGATTAAATGGTTAAATCTTAAAACACTGCATACATGTTTTAATGTTGTACAATTATGTATAAATGGAAATACTGTTGTCTTTAAACTAAGACAAATAGCACCATAGATTCAGGTTTTTCTGTGTGATATCTAGGAACATTTGCCTTGTGTAAAACCATATTTTTGCTCCATCACAGGGAAGCTGAAAAGACCAGACTACTGATCACGGCTCAGACCCAGAAAGTTGTGGAGAAGGAAGCAGAAACAGAGAGAAAGAAGGCTATAATTGGTGAGGGAAAACATGCATCTCTTGCTTTAATGATTTACTGACGAGGTGTTTCTTATTCCTTTTCATTTGTTTTCCTCACAGAGGCTCAAAAAGTGGCTCAAGTGGCTGAGATCCAATTCAAGCAGAAAATCATGGAAAAAGAGACTGAGAAGAAGATTTCTGAAATAGAAGGTGGAGATAACTTGGCTACATATATATTTAGTTTCATTTTATTGCTCTTGGATGGACTGTTTTTAATATTAACCTGCCTAATCATTATTTTCTCTTAGATGCTGCGTTCATGGCCAGAGAGAAAGCTAAAGCAGATGCTGAGTTTTACACAGCAGCGAAATTTGCTGAAGCCAATAGGGTAAACATTTTCTTTCCTAAAAACCTATGTAAAAACATTGCATACTACAAAGCACTTGGTGCATGTTAGAATGTATTACTAGGAACATATTACTCTGAGCAGGTGCTTGAACATTTTTTTATCTATTGGTATGATGCAAATGATGCTATGCATTGTATGAAAGAAACCTTTTGTTAAAGACTCTGAACAGCTTCCTGTATTCTTTGTCTCATAGGTAAAGCTGACACCAGAGTATCTTCAGCTCATGAAGTATCAGGCCATCGCTGGGAACAGTAAGATCTACTTTGGCCAAGACATTCCCAACATGTTTGTCGACAACAGTGCCTCTCCCTTGACCAAAGGGGCTGACTCGTTGGAACAGCTGGAGTCTTTAACCCAAGCCGAGAAGCCCAGGAAAGTAAAACCACACTCAGAGCGCCACTGAGAGGGCCTATCCAAGGCTTCTCCTCTGTGGCTGTCTGTCTGTGTCTTTGGGGCTGGGAGTGCTTGCATAGATACATTTCTGCTGAGGGCTCGAAACTAACTATGTAGTTAGTCATCTGACTTGAGGGCACTGATCAACAAAGAGGCTGTGTTTTACGATCACAGGCCTGTGGTTTGGGGTAGGGCTCAAATGTCTTAACAAGAGACTGAGATCTATAGTGCGCTAATAAATCAGTGATGCTGCTGTGATCACATAGCATGAATTTCCCACCTTTCCTTCCTTTTGGCCTTTTGTTTTATTTGTGGATTAATATGTGAAAGATTTGCATCTTGACAAATTTTGTTTGCATAACTGGAAAAACAAAAATTCATGCTAATTGTGACAGGGAACTCTATTATGCAGCTGTAAGATTACATTTTCCAAAAGTTAGCTTGAAAAGTTCATAACACAGTCGTAACACAGGTCTTAAACTGAGGCCCCAAGTCTATACAACCCTGAGTGTGACTGTGGGCCCATATTAAACACGGTTTAGACAGTGATCATCACTGAAATAATTTTTAGTTGAAATGATATGTATAGTTTACGTTTGATTTAGTTGGTTCTGTGAATGAAAAGGTTTTGCATTGTGTTCACCTGTTCTGTAAATTGGGAATGCACAGATTAATGTAAACATATAGTATAGTTCTTAGCTTTCTTCCTGTGCAAGTTAAATTGTGGGTGATTGTTGAATTGTGTGAGAAATGTAACGACGCTTGCATTCAATTAATTTTCATAGCATGGGCTTAGAAACCCGACATGCCATTTGCTGCCATGATTTAAACACAACTAGTTTAGTTTTACTTTGATTTCACAGCATGAGTGATGTGCAAAATGGTGACCTCCAGTAATCCAGCAGGAACCTGCAACGGGAATTTGACAAGGGCTTATGTTTGTGGAAAGTAAAAAAAAAAACTTATGGAAACTACTGACCTAATGAAGGGCTATTACTCTTTTAGTAAAGTTGTACCAGTTAATAGACTTCCTAGAACTGTTAGTTTGGGGTAAAGAACACTTTTAACTCACTTTTGCTAATATGTTTCAGTTCACCACTAGGAGGGAGTATGGGCTCTTTTAATAAATATAGACTAGATGAAAATACTAATTGAGCCTCAAAGAACACCATTTCAACTTTGTTAGGTTTAGATTGTCTTAGTTTCCCATGTGAATAGTTTGTGTGCATTAAACGAAATGTTGTAAGCACTTACAGTGGTTATGGCTATAACCTGCTGAGTGTATAGGTGCTAATTCTCAGGAAAGAGACATGCAGAATGAGTTTACCAAAAGTATCTTCTCAAGTCTTCTTCATTTTCAGTAGGTTGTGGGTTTCGGGATTTTCTGCCTGGTTGATTAGTCAAACTTGGCTTGGCTTTTAGAACTTTTTTTTTCTCCTTCTCTGTTCATTTAAAAATAATTTTTCTTTAGTGATTCATCAGGCCTGTAATGGCATTCAGATGTGTAATGCTTTTTTTGTTAATGGCATCTTCTGTGATCGACCTGTTTTCTCTCAGTTGGTGTAGGTTAAATCAAAGAGCTGAGATTTCATCTAGTCACTGTCATAATTCCATCATAAGTGTTAGCCATTCATGTGGGCTTCCTTCTCTTCTCTGTTAACATTACACTTTTTTCCCTTGTGATTTTAAAGTACATATTCTTAAAGGGTTCATAAAATATATAACAATTTTAAGGGAAATGCATTATTTGGTTAAATGTAATTAAATGTTTAATGATTATAAAGAAATCCATACTTTTTTGAAACTAATTACTAGTGGTGGATATGATTTTCAGTGCCGATCATTTAAAATGGGTAAAATGAAGCTACTCTGTGAATGTGACTTTTATACGTATGCATAAGTTGAGTTCTTGATTTCCCAACATTTATATGCAAAATTTGTAACATTTTGACAGCTCAGTTCTCTAAAATAAAACTTATTTTGATACCACCAATTTGTGTTTAGGTAGTTGTTTGCTATTTTCTTTGCCAATGATCTGTTTTGTGCGTTAACAACTGTATAGTAACTTTTGTCACCAAACTGATTTCAGTCTCTCACTTTTTCCCACTGGTAAAGAGGTATAATACCTGTTGGGTTGAATAACACTACAAAATGTTTAAGAACAGATGCAATAAATGCAATAAACTGTTGATCAAACAACAGCTTTGATGATGATGCTTGGCGCAAGGGAAATCATAAGTTATTAGAGATGGGGCGGGGGTGAATTCAGTGGTTTTATATCTGTTTTTCGTGTGGCAAATCATGTATCACCACAAATATTCCAAAATCTTTTAATTAATTATTTATGCAAATATAAACATTTTATATACTTTTCCATTTGAGGTTGTGAAATGTTGCCATTCCTCTATAATCCTACGGGTGGTGATCTTTAAACTAGTCACACTTTGGCAGACAATCGCGCTTCAGATTCACTTCAGACATCAAAATGGGGAAAAAAAAATTATTGACCGCATGAAACTGCACATAATTGTTATTATTATTTTAAAAATAACATGGACATCCAGGATAGGCTCCAGTTCCACCACAACCCAGGCCTGAGTTTCTCTGAAAGTCATCTCCCCATCCACAAATCTCCCCATCACGTTTTATTCCTTTTTAATAAGAAGCGTATGTTTGCCATCTCTTTTTGGTATTATCTAGTACTGTATTGCATACTAAAAACCCTTATTAACATGTTTTATCTTGTAGGCCTTTGAGTGTCACAGTAAGCTCCCAGTAAGATATTTAAAAAAAGTCTTTTGAAATGTTTTACTAGGTTTTTGTTTTTATTATTTTTGTTAAGGTTAACAATTTGATTCTTAAACAAGCATTTTAGGTAGAAAAATAAAAATAAAACAACCCTACAAAGAGTGCGTCATAGGAAGTGTTTTAAATGCAGTGACCTAATGCCTTGCTCATTTCCTTTTGTTAAAACGTGTATGAAACGTTCAACAGAAAAAAAGTAATGCCTTGGTAAACAACAGCAAGGTCAAGCAAAAACTAATAATAATAAAAATAGCAATAATAGTGCTTGTTATTCCTCATGTATCCATCTATGTTTAGGGGATAAACTCCTTCAGCCAGTTATTTGTCTAAAGACTGGAAATGTCAATGTTTTTAGCCCAGTATAATGAACGATGTGTTGACTTTTCTGTGTAGGACTGAAAAAGTGCACATGAGGTGACCAGTGAAAAAGGAAGGAAGTGGTCACTTCAGTCAGCCGACAGAAAAGACTAGTACTCCCACAGATGTTTATAGGACACGGGCCTGCCTTGACCCAATTATTTTTCAAATGTCTGCTGATCTAGTAACAATTTGTGCATGTTTCAGCATATTTCACTTCTGTCTTTATTTAAGTCTGCACGTCTCTGGCTTATGCAGTCTTACCTTGAATTTATTATTATTATTATTTTTTAAAGGCATCTTTGTAAACTTTTTGTGGGGAGTTCAAAGGTAACCTGAACAGATCTGGAGGGGTGGATTAGACATGATTGAGTCTTAGATAAAGACTTTGTAGTGAAACAGATGTGGCTGATGCCAGTGAGTCAGCAAAGCTTCCTTGATGTGGTACATTTCCTTCCTTCACTTTTTCACAGGAAATCTGCAGGAAGTTGTTCCACCCAGAGAAAGAGAGAGAGAGAGGTACATAACCTCTGCATCAAGGGCAGCTGCTGATCTTTCTGATATTAACTAACTCTGTTGTAACAGGATAAGCGTCATAATCATACATCAGGTCACTGTGTGTGTAATGAAGTGAATAGGTCTTACTGGACTTTATTAGAAGCTTATATGTGCCTTAACATGCTCTTTAAATAGTATTTTAGTGAAAAGACCGGATGCAGTATTCCTCAGATGTCTTTGGTATGGCACTCCCAAAAACTTGAGTGGGATATTTATTAATTGAAGTGATTCAGTGACTGACTGCAGACATCATGACTATAGATGTGTTCATGAAAAATCTTCAGAGAATCCATCATTTCAAAGAAATGTTACACTGGTAGAAACCACAACTCACCATTAGCTGAGGAGGATCAACTAGGAACATAATACACCATATTTCACGTCCCCATTTAAAAATTATTTAATTAAGTATGTAATTAAATACAATGATTTAGGCCTAAAGAGCCTAATATTTGAATAGTTCAGTTATGTTCATAAAACAAATCCTTATGTACATAATAGTGTGTGGGTTATAAACACATCCACATGTACGATAATTCTATATAAATATGATGACAAATATATGTTAATGTTTTCCCAGAGTAAAATGGAAATCAAGGTAAATATTTTTTGTAAATCAAAATCCAGAACCTTATTTAAAGAAAGTGCTATCTTCAAATAAATTCCTAACTGCAGTTCATAAGAAAGAACACAAAAGTGGAAATGTGGAACTGATGACATGCGAGAGATAACCAAGTCAAAATACAGCCATTTTTTGATCTTTAAAGATTCTTTTGTGGCAATATAATCTTCACATTCCAACTGAACACAATTGTTAGTGTCTGTGTCCATTTCTAAGGTGAAGGAGGGAGAAATGTAGATGTCATCACAGCTTATCGCTGTGACACTCAGTCCTTCACCCTGCCTGCCTGAAAGCAGCTCTATCCTGTCTGTGTGTGTGTGTGTGTGTGTGTGTGTGTGTGTGTGTGTGTGTGCGCGCACATTTTTCTAGGTTTGTTTTTGTACTTGTTGCCTGATAACCTTCCTCTGATAACATCTTTTGAGGTCTGTTGAGGTAACGTTTGCTTGATTTGTAAAATGTTCTGTAAGATTTCCTCATGTACTCAGTGATTGTGCAAAACTATGCAACTGCTCAAATTAAACAAAATTGGCTAATCATTATTGCAGAAGGCAAGAAACTGGAAGTAAAAAAACAACAACTATGCACTACATTTGAAAGAAAAGTTCATCAGGGGGTCTTCAGATAAGGCTCTAAAATTACTACTTGTAATTGTAGTAGTTCTATAATTTCTAATATGGAATTTTTTTTTGCTTGGCTTTAAATTATATTATTATCATCATCATTATTATCTACAATACAATTGTCTTTGTCTAAGGGAGTTGTTTATCCATACTGTGTCTGAACAAGACTTTTCCCCCCTCCATTTGTCCCTGAGGAGTGAACAGAATTTGTCTTAAGAGATGAATAGGAAGTCCTTGTCAGCAACTGAAAGCTCGTCTGCAGATTACATTACAGTGTGATGATGCTACAGACACGGCTCCAGAAGGCATCTGCACCTGAAAAAACAACTCCATAGTCATGAGAACCATAGTATTAATTTATTTGTTTTCTCTTCTGCTTTCCTCCTGAGGATCATGGAGTAATCAATAATAATTGTTATTAAACATTTTCTTTTTTGTTATTGATGCTGTAATTTTTTAAGTTGCAAATTAATGTCCCAGACTAAATGTTGATATGAAGAACATTAGAACAGCTACTAGATGATTTATTACTGTCAATGTCTTGTTTATTGCTGGTTTGAGGATTTATCACCCAATATTTGATACACAATCAGACACACATGTACAGACTCTTTTTTTGTCCCCCGACTGTTCTGTGGTTCTCTGTCTTCTTAATTTAAGAGCCTAATTAGCATACAGTGGGACATAATTTATTGAGTGAAAATACTTTCCGTGTGTGTAAGAGTTTATCTGGCCTTATTCAGGCAACATATCGGCTTTATTATGTTTATTACTCAACATTTATTCATCTCTTGAGCATCACTCAGTTTCGCTTCACGTCTCAGTATCTCTCACATGGCTGAGAAACAGAATCTTGAAACTGATGCCTTGTAACACTGATGAAAGCTGGTATTTTTCCATATAACAAAAATTTATCAAATCAAATTTTTTTTTTACTTTTAATCTTGCTTACTAATAGATTTTCTCAAAATAAAACAACACGATTATCACACCCTATTGCTTGTTTCACTTTCAGGCACAATGTTGTCCTGCTTTCAGATGTTAATGTGCACTCATCAATGTTCCACCCTAATTGCTCGCTGTAAGATCTCTCCATTTCGGGTTTGTGGGATTCTACATTTAGGCTCAGCCTGACTAAAAGTGGGCTTGTCATGATCACAGACTTAGTCATCAGGAAATGGTACCATGTATTCTTTATGCACTCTGACTCATTTGCAGTGTAGCTTTTCCTGTTCTTGCTTGATTTTTACAAGATCAAAAATTATCAGAAAAGTTTGTTTTACAGCAAAATTTTACAATGTCTCATGCTGTTGTTTATTTGTCTTGACAGTGTGTTACACAGCTTTTATGTTGTTTTGTGTTCTCTGATTTGTAATGCCTGTTATTTATTTTTATTTTCTTCCTGAACTACAGCAACAAGTTTAGTGTTTTAACAATGCTTTAGGAATATGTTTCCTCATGGATTCAACTATATTATTTTAAAAGTGTAATATAGGCTATGTTGCATGCTAATGCTAGCTGAATTATAGTTTGTATGAAGAGTTAGTGTTGAAAGCTAAGGCAGGTAACCTGTTACAGTAAAATTATAGCACTATACGTACATAGTTATACCATGGCTTTTTATAAAACTATAAAAGTTACAGAAACTGTTTATCCCAGGCTTTGCTCAGTGTTTGATCTGCCTGCAAGTCAGTCTGCTCTACTGCTGCTTAAGCTACCAAGATTCAATTCCCACATTCCCAAGCTGCTTGTTCCTCCATTCTGAGATATCCCACTGTGTGAAGCGGAGGCTTTAGTAAAGGGCTAACATTTAGGAGAAAGATATTCACACATGCATAAAGACCTGCACAATTGGCTTATATTTTATTGCAGCAGATTTTTCAAACTGAAACATTGGCGCAATTTCCAGGGGAAGTAACAACTACAACTTCACAGGATGTGGGTTTGTTGTGTCATTGCCTTGTTATATGTTATTCTAAGAAAATTTATTCTACAGATATGGCTATTGGTAATTTTTGGCACCACTGTGATTTGTAATAGTTCTTTTATGTGGTTTATAATGTTATTCTAAGAAAATGTATTATACATATATGGCTATTAGTAATATTTTTGCACCACTGACCATTGCGACTTGTAATAGTTTCTGTATATGGGTCATAATGTGTGAAGTGTCATCAGGACTTAGTCATCAGTGTGAAGACAAAATAGAAACATATATATACAAGTTGACCTACACAGTACATGTCTCCCACACACACCTCTGGGGAAATTCACTTTGATATAAGAGAGCTTTAATATACAAGCATGCTTCCAGAACAAATTATGCACGCAATCCAAGGTTTAAAGGTCTGTATATATGATTTGGAGCGTTTTTGCAAAGAAAAGTGGGCAAATATTGCCAAGATGTGTCATAATGATAGACTCCTACTCAAAAAGATTGCTGTAATAAAATCAAAAGGTACTTCAACAAAATAACAAAGTATTAGTTTAAGGATGTGCATATTTATATAACCACATTTCATTATAAAAAAACCTGCCATTTCAAGGGTGTGTAAACTATTTGTAAACACTATATATACACTGTATAAACGGTATAGCGAATGAATAAATGAATGGATGGATGAGTTTATATCACCACTTTTCGATTTCTGAGGTCAAAAAAGTATGCCACATGCATATGAACTTGAGTAACATCCAATTCTTAATCCATAGGGTTTAATAATGTTGACCCTTTGAAGTTATAACAGCTTTAACTCTTCTGGGAAGGATTTCCACAAGGTTTAGAATTTTCCCCCATTTTTCCAGAAGTGCATTTGTGAGGTTAGCCATTTGGATTTGTAAGAAGGCCTGGCTCGCAGTCTCCGCTCTAATTCATCACAAAGGTGTTCTATCAGGTTGAAGTCAGGTCAAGTTCTTCCACACCAAACTCACTCATTCATGTCTTTATGTACCTTGCTTTGTGCACTGGTGCGCAGTCATGTTGGAACTGGTTGTTTTTCAGTCAGTTTGCCCAGACTCGGCCCCTTACTTCAGGTGAAAGGAACTCTTAATGCTTCAGCATACCAAGACATTTTTTAAGCATGTAACAAGGCAGAGTGCACATAGATGTATGTGATGTACATAGATGTACAGTCAGGCCCATAAAGTTTGGAACAAATATATATATTTTTTTGGCATTTGGTCTCCATACACCAACACATTTAAATTTAAAATGAAACACTCAGGATGAGAGTGAAGTCAGGATTTTCAGCTTTATTTTAAGGGGTTTGACAGTTGCATCACCAGGTGCACCATTCAACAAAACAACAATTTGGAACATTCTTAAAAAGAAAGCATTAACTGGTAAGAGGCCTGGAAGACCATGTAAAGACAGCTAAAGTTGATGACGAGGAGAAGAACCCTCTTACACCATCAAGCCATAAACACTCTTGAGGCATGCCACTGTCAAAATCTACAGTCAAAAGACAGCTTGATGCAGTAAAGATACAGACACTTCACAACTAAGTGCAAACCTCTGGTCATGTTCAAGAGCAAAAAGGTCAGAATGAACGGAATAGTGCGTGCTTTTTACTTACTGAAAACAAGACTGGAGGCATAAAGTCTCTCAAACATGCAAAAGCTCAAGGCAGCTGCAGTAAGGCTGAGCAAAGTATCTTTTTGCCCAGAGGAAAGTAACTATTTGGTTTCGTCCATGGCTTCATTGACGAGAATCTTTATGTCTGCAATTACGTTAGTTTTGATAAATAGAGTGTTTATGAAAATGGCTGTAACTCCTGAATGGTGAGCACCACACTGTTAAACCCATTAAATTAAAGCTGAAAGATGTTCACATCTTGAGTGTTTCATTTCAAATTCAACATGGTGGTGTACGGAGGCCAAATGCCACAAGTCCTACCTTCATTTCAACATGCATAGGCTTGACTCTATGGTTTTTAGGAGATATGGGACACCCCATACCCTTGAAAAACAAAATTAAGGAAAAGGAGTCTTAGGCAGGGAATAAGTCTTGAGCTACAAGATCACTGCTTACAGTACCGTGTTGCCAAGAAACACATTCATGCATTAAGAAACTGCTTTGAGTAAAAGCAGATAAAGTAGATTAATTAAGAGCAAGAAAGCTTGCTCAGTCAGTTTTTTCATTTAAAATGTGGTTTAACAACATCTAAGAATTACATAAAATATTTCTTCTAGTGATAAAATCAAGGATCTAAATGTCAAATACTATGTTAACAAGCATAGGATGATTGTTAAATCATTACTCTTGTTTTTTAATGTAAGAGGTTTTAGGGGCTTTAAAGACCCTGTAGCCATAAAAACCAAAGTTGTAAAACAATTCTCCCACAAAGAAGAAAAAACATGCCGTCACTAATTTACAACCATTAAATAAACCATGAAATGACAATTTCATTTGAATATATGTTTATATTAGAGGCTGATTTTGTGTGACAACTAAAATGAATCTATGATATAACAAACATATATAAATACATGTGTGTGTGTGTGTGTGTGTGTGTGTGTGTGTGTGTGTGTGTGTGTGTGTGTGTGTGTGTGTGTCTGTTTTAATTCAGATGTAGGTATTAGGTAAAATCAACTTAAAGAAATGTAAATGAAATTTAAATGAAACATTGAAATGTAATAAATTCTCATTTACAAGCTGATGTCACACAATCTACTCCCAAACAGTATATATATACAAATATAACAGGCAGCGATAGAACATTATAAGCATTTCACTGCATATCGTACTGTGTATGACTGTGTATATGACAAATAACAATTTAATTTGAATTTGAAACACGGCAGCGCAAAAACATTTTGGAAAACAAATAAAAAGTTTAAATATAATAATTTTCATTTCAACCCTAAAGTATATACAGTCTGATTATGTGGATCAATAATAAGAATAAGCATTATTCAGTATAATTACTACATTTAGAATGTAGTTTTGATCATTAGTGACAGCATTACAGAATGAGGAATAGGATAATTTAAAGAAGAAAAGGGACAGAAAGCACAACAGTGAAATGTCTTTTTCAGCCCTTGTATGGTTTTGTATTGTGTTTGTCGTACTGGTATTCAGGGAATGTTCTTGCCGGCCTTGTACCTCTCCAAGTGCTTAGTCAGGTCCTCAATACGTAGATCCTTCAGATGAACCAGATGTTCTAGTCTGTTCACTTTCATCTGTAAAATCTGCAAGAAGAGCAGTAGGACATAAGAATGATCAATACACTGTGTTTCACTACTGGCAGAAATCACCGGTACTCAACTAGTTAATTTGTCAAAGGTTGAAAAACTAAAAACCTGCTACATTCATTTACAAAAAAAAAAAAAAAAAATAAAAAACTGGCTAAATTTGCAATTTGCAGAAAGATGGTTTTGGGGTAGGCTATATGGGATGTGGGATAACCTTTATACCTCAAAGGATAGGATTGCATCTGAAATCGGGCTGCTTTGCTCCTGATTTACAGTAGTCTGAGAGCCACAGCTTGTTCTTGTGACACTTTTTTTTTGCAATTGAACTGATTATAAACAGTTATATTAAAATAAAACAAATGTGGCCTTACAGTTTGTGATTTAACTGTTATAGTATTTTTAAATGCAAAATAAGTTTTACATAATTTTTTATGAAAGTTAGTTTACATGACTAAAATTAGATTTAACTGTTTTCAGTGTTATCAAATAAAAATAAACTAACAAAACTAATGTACATTTTAGTAAAAAAAATAATAAAAAATCAAAACTAAATCTCAAACAGCTGCCAAAAGTAACACTGCTGAAAATAATTTTGTAAAAAACAATAAATTTTATTTTTTATGGGTGATTGAAAGCTGCGGTGGCAAACTCATGGAAACAGCAGGTTCCAAATCTCTCCATAAATCCTTTTTTTTTTTACCAAAATGTCTTAAAATACATTTTATTCTTAGTTTTATAGGAATGTATATTTCAGATAACCTTTAAAATGCTTTTGACAAATGACGAATGTATTGACATCATTCCCATGGCAGGATCAGGAAGCTGTTGCAAGGTTGAAATGTACTTTAACAGGAAACATGGCAAGCACTAAACAGCACTGTTGCTGAACATTTAGTAAATTCAAAAGGACTATAAGTACTTTTTCATTTACCAAGCAAGAAATGGCAATCACGTAGAGGATGTTTTGAAATTTAAGTAACTTTTTTACAAGATTTAATTTCTCTTATGCATGAGGGAGAAAACCTTGTAACACTAAACAAATTATCTATTAAATGTGCCATCGGGCATCAAGAAATGACAACTGTATATTCTGTTTATGTATATACATATACATGGGATAAAAAATCTCCAGCTTGCTGCTGGCACTGGACATGTAATCATGGAGAGGGTATCTAATACTTTAACATATTTAAGGTTGTAATCATATCATCATTTATCATCATTTATATATATATGATGATATGACATACTGAACCGTGACGTAGAAAACATATTTACCCCATTTTTGCATATTTGTTACACTTATAGGATTCAGATCATCAAACAAATTTGAAAATTACACAAAGATAAACCCAGGAAAAACACAAAATACAGTTTTTAAATGATGATTTCATTTGTGAAAAAAAGCTATGCAAATGTACATGGCCCTATGTGAAAAAGTATTTTCTCTCTTGCTAAATCATGAATAAACCTTGATTTTTGGAAAGCTGAGTTAAATTTTACTTGCCACACCCAGACCCGATCACTCCCAGACCTCTTGATTATTGTTGAATCAAGAAGTCGCTTAAATAGAACCTGTCTAACAAAGTGAAGCTCACTAAAAGATCTAAAAAAGCAACATGATCTAAAGGAATTCAAGAACAGGTAAGAAACAATAAGTAATTGACATGTATCAGTCTCAAAAGGGTTTCCAAACCATTATCCACAAATGGAGAAAACTTGTAAGAGTTTTGAACTTTCCCAGGAGTGGCCGGGCTGCCAAAATTACTTGAACAGCACAATGATGTCTCATCCAGACAATTCAGAAAATCCTGAAGGAGCATGTCCAGACATCAGTTTGTGACCTCATGCTCACTTGGGTTATGCAGAAGAACAATGATGTGAAACACACCAGCAAGTTCACCTCTGAATTGTTGTTAGTCTCTCGGCTGCTCCCGTTGAGGGTTTGCCACAGCGGACCAAGTGATCTGCACAACAACTTGGCACAGGGTATTTTCATTTTTCCCGGTTTGGAACTGGCACTGCATTGTGAATGGCTCAAAACAATAAAAATTTATGTTAACAGTTGAAATGAAAAATTAGGCAAATAAGAGTGGGATAGAATTCCTCCACAGCAATGTAAAACTAGAGAGGTACATTTCCTGAAGAAAATGTGAGTGGTGCTTGCCATGTCATAGATGTAGCTGATGTCATAGCTGATGTTGGTTTCAATGTTAAGTCTATGGGACTTTTTGGGTCGCACATCATGAGCCGCATGATTTGACACCTCATTCATGGGTCTACGACAAACGGTGCGAGACTAGTTACGTGAAATTTAAAACTTTCACACGGAAAAAGAAGAAAAAGGATAATAAGCCTGTGAGATTATAATAGTAGTCCTTCGCTTCGCAAAGCACCACTAATAACTATTGCCAGTTATTGTAATTAATTGCAGTTGTTGTCAACTGGGTGGTACAACAAGTTGCTAGCTTTAGGGGGAAATGACTTTTTCACATAGGGCCATACAGGTTTTCAGGTCATCATTCAAAAATTGCATTTAGTATTTTCTTAAAATATATATATATATATATAAAAAAAAACTTTTACATGGCATTGCATATATTGTGTACAGTGTATATACTTGAAGAACTTTTTTAAACCTGAGAAGTTTTTTACATTTTTACATAAGAATAGCCATGTAACGCTGCAGATTTCTGTAGTCCCTGTTAGTAAATACAGTAAGCTGCACATGTATTGCGGGTGTTAGTGAGTTTGCACATTTCCGCACATAGTAAATCAGAGCTTATGTCTAAGTGCTATTTGAGTGTTTGTTATTTTGCACTAATATACTTTTAAAAATTTTATTGAAAAGCCCTAAAACAGCTGTTTCAAAACGGCTGTGACATGCAAAGACATACTGAGCAATTTAAATGACACTCTGATCTACTTCTGATTACAACACTACAGTTGCAACAGCAGGAGGAAGTACTTTTTCAAACGAAACATGACAATGCCCATGAGTTCTCGAAAATTACAGGAAGGACGTTTACTCTTGCATTAGACAATTTTTGCATTTACCATGTATTCGTGAATTCCAGGATGACACAAGTTGATGAGATGACGTGTTAGAGTATTTCTCATTTGAAATACATGAGTACAACTCCTGTGTTTTGTTAACTGCGCCTGAAAGAGGGGTTTGTGTATCAGGCGTTTGTTTACAAATTATTTTGTCAGATGGCCAATATAGTTTCAACCCATCAGATAAAATGCAAATTAATTTAAGCTGAAATGTAGAATAATGACAAAAGCAAGAGAGTTTGAACATTTGAACAATGTTCAGCTTTGAACATTTGACAGCTTGAACTAATTAAGAAAAAAGTGAAAGAGAAAAAATCCCACAAGATAGCAACAATTCTCTTCCATATTGTTAAAGAAATTAGCAATTAGGGTGTTATTTGTTACCATACATACAAGTTTGTCCACAGGTCATGTTAAAAAACTAAAGAGGTAAACAAAACTGAGAGGAAACAGTAAAGTTCACATTTGCCCCTTCTTGATCTTAATAATAAATTGAAACAGAAATTTTAAGTGGTGTAAAGGTTTTTTAAGCCTCACCTCTACAGTCTCCTGTAAAGCCAACAGAGCCTGCTCCTTCTCCTCCAAAAGCAAGAGGATAGCCGGGTCTACATTTTCACTTGGTATTATAAGAGGGCTGTAAAATAATAAGTGCTGTCATAAAAGCTGTTCAATTCTTTAATAATAAAGATAATATGAAAATACTAATAAAAACAATATAGGTAATACTTAGATTTCTGGAACTTTTTAAAAGGACCTGCTGTCCTATGAATTTTCTCAAGAGTGCTGTGGTCATTTTCTGCAAGAGAAAAAAAAATAATATTAAAAAATTTGATAAATAAATAAATAAGTACATACATACATTTTTGCTAACCATGAAACAATCCTCATTAATAATCTTCAAATAATAATAAAATATAAAAAAAGTCAAAGTGTTAAAGTGATAAATAATGTACAAAATGATTAAAATACTGATACTTGCATGTATTTATGTTTAGATGTTATAAATATAACTAAAATTGCTCACTTTAAAAATATCAGTAAAACATGCCTTCTGATTACTCCAAGAAGCATTTGCAAGCTGAAAAAATAACCTCTTTCCTGCAAGTTGGTTTTATTTGATCCTAGCTGGCAAAGCTAATCTAATTAGCCTCTATGTGAACCAATAAACACATTGGTGTCAAATGATCAAAAGAATGGTGATGGAGAACACCAGACTACAGAACAGTTGAACTAAAGACTTTTATTTGGCTTAAAGCTTTGCGTCATTAACACCAATAAGGTTTGACCTTTACAGGGTCCCATAACCGAAGGAAATGAACAAACTAAGACAAAGCAACAGGTAATAAAAATTAATAGTATATTTTGTCTTCCTTACTATGAGCATTTGTGCCTATGAAAGATTTAACATAGTTTTCCTGATCTGATTGTAACTGGGACATTCTGCTTTGTGCTAACGGCAGCGATAAGTCTTGGGCCGAGCCTGTGGACAGTGATAAGGGCCATCTGGTGAAAGGAACTGATAGGAGAAGTTTTTTTTCTACATGAAAAGTGGGAGTTTGGCTGACCTCAGGACATAGCTGAGAGATAAAACTGAGGAGTGGGAAACTGAGAGCTGAAATGGCTGGCGTAGACAAGTTTGCTATCAATAAACTAACAGCATTTGTATTTGATTTTGATTTGACTATAAAGATATATAAAATATGTAACTCATATTACTGTGAGATATTAAAATATCTATAACAAATACCTGGAACAAATAAAAACACTGTCACTCTTTTCGGTTTATATAATTAATATATTTTTCATTACCACTCGTGTGTATCATGTCGTGTGTATCATGTATTTACATGTGTTCTTTATTGGATTTTCTTCATAATAATCATTCCCATATAATATGTGATTGAATCTATTCTGGGGGTATACTGTGATTACATGATAATGATGGCTATGTATTTCTGTCTTTTGTCCTGTTGAAGGCCAGCTAGGCTAAAACACTGGTCCTAATTTACATGTTGACATAAAATAGGAAAGCAACTGAGCTAACGCCCCTTAATCAGGGAGTGCTACTGATCGTCTTCAGATATGAATTTAATGAAATAATATAAATGCTATGGGCTTCAGAACAAAAATGTCATGGTGCAACAAGTGCAACATGACTTCTGCATTTCTGTATGCTTTTCTAAAGAGCAAGATAATATATTTAGTGTTTGCTGACGTCTGTGTTAAAGGTATTAATGTAACATGACAATGAGATCATTTTAGACAGCATCTTGCTTTTCTAAGAATATGTTAGTAAGGGCTTTAATCTGCTGTGGGTCTGTGGAACAAACGGGACGAGCAAGCAGAAGAACTGCAAAAATAAAGCTTTTGAGGTTACATTGTGGTGACACTGAAGGAATTGTCATGCGTCACAATCACAATCACATCACATTATGTCATGCATAATCACATCCCTAAGCTGTATAGGGATGATGGACACAGTGTGAGTTGTGATGTTTTAAACTTCAGGAAAGTTCATATAAACCTACCTGTTTGTGCTTTCTCATTCACAGTGCTGTAGTATTCCAAATTCTAAAGGAAACAAGGACAATTCATTATTTATGTAGTCATTGACTGAATGTGAAAAACAAACAACACACAAACAGATGAGGTTACAGTAACTAACCTGGGTGCCATCTGAAACTTGTTTGTCCTCTAATCTCTCTCTGAGAGCACAGAGAACCGGCTCTATGCTGCCGGGGGTGCTGAGTGTGATCTTCTTTAAAGTGTCTACTGGTACATGGAAATTGAGCTTGGAAAAAACCTTCCTGAAAAAACAATTACGTTCAAAATTTTATGCATTTCAGATAGGCACTGTACATTTTTATGCCAAACAGGCAGTGACCCTTAGCCCTGACATTAAGTACCTGCTGTAATCCAAATCACAGTTATACATTACAATGTTCATTGTAAAATGTTATTGTTTCTGTAGTAACTACTCATTCACTGAGATTTGGTGCACAATCTACATACTCTAAATAAACAGATTTAACAAAGTTAAACAATTTATCAATGACAAGATGAAATATTCTCTAATGGGAAAATAATTAGGGAAGGGGTCATTACACTTTACAACAGTCAGTAAATTGCCCAACACAGAAGAGTTTTCAGGATAGAAAAAAAAAATTATTCTAACTTTAGAGAAAGTGAAAGAATGTATGTTCAGAGCTGCCATAACCAGTGTTTGTGGGAATTTAATGGATATTGTAATGTAAAACAAAATATGACATGTCGAACACTACTACTACTATTATTAATAATAATAATTATTATTATAATGTTCTGAATGTATTATGTTCCTAAGTCAAATATGCCTATTTTAGGAAAAGGCATTAGATAAAAACAACAAAAAACAAACATTCAGCCCCATCTTTTCATTAACGCTAAAGGCAGAAATGTAACTGAAGCTCTCATTTATTCCCATGGGAGCGTATGAAACAATAGCAGGATAAAATATGCAATTTTTTTTTTATCTGCCAAAAAGTGCAATAAACTTGCCTGTTTAGTGTGTTCCAGTTAATCAGCTTTTGTTGAGTGGAGTGTGCAGGCGTGTAGTTGTGAAGTTCCACCATCTTTGGGAAGAAGTGCTTCACAACTTCAGCAGCCATAACTACAGACATGAAGACCAGAATAATGCAAAGCATTTCCAGTAATATAGTTCAGAAAATCTCACATTTTGCAGCCAGGATCCCACCAACTGCAAAATCTATTCCATAGACCCTATTTGCATTTATTTATTTCATGCAGTGTTTGTAGGACACTGGGGTATTTCTCTAAAACAGACCACAACCACACTGAGCTACAAGAAAAAATATGTCCAGATGTTTATAAAAACCTCAGCAAAATGTGTTTCTTAAATCCACTTCCCTAAATAGTTCTTAACTGTACTCCTCAGGTTGCCACAGTGGACCATCTGATCTACACACAGCTTGGCACAGATTTTATGCCCTTCTTGACACAACCCTTCCAGTTTATTCAGGCTTGGGACCGGCACTGCATCCATTGGTTGGGGTTTAGGCATTAGATGGGAATTGAACCTGGGTTTACTACAAATCCACTTCCATGAAGTACCTTTTTTCATCACACCCTATAACTCAATGAATAGGGAAAATTAGCCAGATGAGATTTATGTACAGTACCAGTTAAACGTTTCGACATACCGGTCGAAGGTAAAAAGTTTGGATTTTTTATTTTTATTTTTTACATTCTATGACACATATGACATCATGTAATTAAGTAACAACAACAATAACACTCAGGTGTTATTTTAAGCCATGAAGGTCACCTGATCTGGAATAGTTCTTGCAAGAGCAGTATTGCAAGTACATTAGCAAAACCCATAATGCACCATGTTGAAACTGGCTCTCATGAAGACCTTCCCAGGAAAGCAACTTACCTCTGCTGCTGAGAAAAAGTTCATTAGGAGTTACCAGCCTCAAAAATCACCAATTAGAAAAATAATCACCTCAGATTAGAGCTTTACGGAGCATAAGTAGGAGAAACATCTCAATATAAACTGTTCAAATGAGATTATTGCATATTGTTGATGCCTTCAACACTGTTTTACCAACTTTTGACTGGTAGTGTCAACGAAAGGTTTATATTCAACGCTTCTTGATTTCTAAAAGCTGCATATAGATTAGTGAGTGAATTATGTACACACTGCTGCTCAACTTCATTGGATGATAGTTATTTCGCTTGCTAGCAGCGTCGCTATCTGAGTTACCTCCGTCACTGAAGTCGCGTGAGATATTTCGTTTAGGTCTGGAGAGTTTGATTTTATCGATCCATGCGTAGAGTTCCTGCAGTGCTTCTTCGTTTAGCTCCCTATTCATCATAAGGCGCACTTACGTTTTAGGTTTAGATTTTGAAAATCTACACATATGTCTCTATCCGCGAGCCCTTCAGCTCCGCACCTGTCGCGTTGTTGTGGACGGTCTCTAGGCAACCAAAATACGGCACGTGAGAATGGCCAAAACGGAAAAGCGATTCAAAATTCCCATCAGCATTAACAGTAAAAAATATATAATCTAAAAAATAGAAACCCCTTTATCTGTGAAACCCCATAGTAAATAGAAAATAGTATTTTCTCTCTTTATTACATACATTTCTACTCATAAACTTTTTAACTTTCAGAACACATCAGCTCTAAGTCTATATTATTTTGTAAATGAAGAGAAGTTTGGATAAAAATAAATAAATAAATAATTTCATTCAAGGGACCAGTAAAACGAAACAATAACGCAAATACCTCAAAAAAAGACATAAAAGATTTTGACAGCTCTAGGCTGTGATTTCCAACACTAGCTAAAAGTTATAATCCCTGGAATGCTTCCCCATTTTGGGAACCAGTGCTACAAGACAACATTTTGAAAACAATCATAATCGTTTATTTGATCTTAAAACAACAAAAAACATTTAATTAGTTAAATATAAAAAATGAATACGTTCTAGAAACGTAGAGACTTTAGAAAAGTCTTCAGTCTCTCAGACCCGCTGAGCATTAACATTATGCCAAAATAATATTAAAATCAACATGTCCATGGGAGGACAAAACAACCAAAACAGCACAAACAATGATACAAAAGAATTTTAAATAAAAGAACTAAAAGAAAACCAAGCACATTATCAACATTGATTGATTTAAATATATATTTTTTTGTTTTTGCAAATTCTCCCTGCTTTAAACTCATTAAAGAACAAATCAAGTACACCAAGATGTACCGTAACAGAACATTCTTCAAGCAATTATGTCAAGTAGGACATCCAGGAAAAAAAGGAGTGCATCCCAAAGAGCATAAAACGTCTTTTCTTTATGGGATATTTTCCCACCATTCTGAAGCCCATCCTGTTTCTCCTTGCCAAAGTGCACAGAAAAGTCTGAATAATCTTCACAGCTGTGTCCCTTGTAGAGGCATTAATGATTACTCATAAAGCTTCTTCTGAAGCTCTCAGTGATTCAGAGAAAGTCACTCTGCTTCCCATCATCTGAACCTCTGAGGCGGTTTGAGAGGAACCTTTGGTACTGCAGCTGCCTAATATGCACAAAGAATCAATAAAAGACTCAGCCAATTGTTTCACAAAGGTGATTAATTCAGAAAAATCAATAAATTCTTTAATGTTTAAAAAAACTCACCTGAGGAAGATTCCATGTGGGTTTTGTACCTGATGGTTTCACAGGAGGCACTGGAGGGGGTTTTTGTTTATTCATCTACAAACATTAATAATGCACAATCTTTAGAAAATAGTAACATAGAAAACACAGCATAAGAAAAAAATAGCAACATGTCAGTAACGAGCAGTGAAATGTAAAGACTTACAGGCTTGGTGATCAGTGGAGGTAAAGGTCTTGTTGGAGGTAGTGGTTTAGATTCAGAAAGTAAAGGCTTTTCCTGGATTAAAAAAAAAGTATTAAAACTCTGAAAAATCTGAAAAGCCCTACATGGTTAATATCCTTTAATATGAATATATTGTAAATACTTATTTTGATCCATACCTGAATGAAAGTAATATTGTTAGGAACAACAGTACTTGGACCTGAAGTCTTCCAAACCTAGAATATAAACCATAATGTGAATTTGGGGGGGGAAAAGTTGTATTGTTTCTTTGTGTCAAATGTTGCTAGCAAATTATCAATCATTTTACTGATGGTATTCCTATGTAACTATGTCTAATATAATTTATCAGTAATATCACACAGATTTGCTAGTGTACAGTATAACGTTCTTTAGTCTGAAAAACAATCACTGCACACATGTATTTAAGGCCAATGTGCACATTAATATAACGAAATGATAACATGTAGGCTTTTGGCAGACCTAGACCTACGAGTTACATAATCATCATGATAGTGATGCAGATCTAAAGAAGCAAACACTGAAAACCAAGAAAATGCTAGCTAGTTGACAAAAAAAAAAAAATACTGGTTGTATTTTTGTTTGTTTGTTTTGCTAAATCTTTGGTTTCATAATGAGAATGAATGAATTACCTGTTCCATCCTGGATCGCTCTCCTACTGTTGGAGGCTGCAGGTAAAATATAAGCGGTCATAACTGTTCTGTTATAATCAGTAGAAATTAATGCCCAGGTTAAAAATATTAAATAATCTAACCTGTGGAGGAGCTCTGCTAGGTGAAATAGAAGTAAACAAAGTCTGCGTGACAGATGATTCTACAAAGGAAGGTTGGCTGATACGTGGAGGTCCACATTTGGGGCTGTTCTTTGCACTGACTGGCTGAAATGCTGGGTTGCATTGACCTGGGTATGCATTCATATCCATAAATGACCTTGTGGATAAAAAAACACACATATTTAATAGTTTTAAACAAGAAATATGACAGTTGATTATGCAATGACAACAATTTTGTTAATTCAAAAGATGAATACTTCTTGTTCTAACCTTTTCTTGCTGAATATCTGTTGTTTTTTACAATACATCAGGCCTCCAATAATTATAGTAATCAGAAGCAGGATCCCTATAACAGTGGTCACACCAATGACCACACCTTGCCCTATTAGACAAAATCAGAGATTAGACATGCCAAAATGAGCCTGCTATCCATACAATTGGTTTGGATGTGCATTAAAAAAACAATAGACATACAGCTTGAAACATCATAGAGCTTGGTGTCACAGTAGGGTGGAGCCCAGCCTGGATCACAGTGGCACTGCCTCTCATGGTTGCACACCTATGATTAAAATAATACAATCACACATGGTAAAAATCTCCACATTAGCTGGCTAATGCCAACTAAATACCTCAAACAATGGAATAAAGGTCAGGTTAAAAGTGCATCTACTCCTATTCTTTAAAAGACCTTTAAAAATTCAATTTTCATTCAAAGAAAACCTAACTTCCTCTATTAAGATCTTTTATGGCAGTCCCTCTTAGGTGCTGCAGATTTGAAACAGATAACAGAATTAGAAAAAGTGTATATTTGTACATACGCCATGATTATTGCATTTTGCCGAGCAGTTAGCAGTTCCATAGATTGCTACATCCTGGCAAGTGTTGCGGTAACACACCTGTTGACAAAAAATATAACATTTCCAAAGTTAAAAAATATTATTATAGTAGGCAAATAAATGAATGAATGAATGAATAAAGTAAACACTTTTCATTCACTAACCTTGTTTGTTCCACATTTAGTACCTGTTGGCACCATCCCTATGTTATCTGACCCATTATCTTGTTCATCAACAGCCACTTTGCAAGTTGTCCATCTCATAGTTATTTCACTTTTCTTTTTTGTTACTGGAAATTCATTTCCACCTGAGCAGTATATTTTCCCGCATTTCTTATTTCTATAGAAAATAGTATCACTGTTATTTTGTAGTAAACACAATTATACTAAAAGTAAAGCAAAGGTACCGAAAGCAAACTTACTCCTGCGAACAGCTGTTAGGCCATTGACAGTTGTTGTCAAAGCATTTATCATCAGCGACATCAGCATCTAGAAAGGGAAAAGATATTAAATGTAATACATATTCATGTATTAAAGTGCCCTCTGTACGTTATTGTAGTCAGGGTTTGGTAGATCTGGAAGCTATTCCAGTAATACTGGGCTTGAGGTGAGAATGCAGCCTGGATGGGATTTCAGTTCATCAGAGGCCATCATGCACACACATTAACATATTTTTGGGAGGTGGATGGAAAACAGAGAACCAGGACCAACCAACCTTAGGATCAAGCTCAGGTTTAAACCACAGACCCCAGAACAGCAATGCCATCTCAAATAAAAATATTATTAAATATATACACATTTACAAACATCTAAAATGAAAATATGAAGGGAAAATTGTACCTGGCCCCCATAGCATGTTGCAGTGCTCCTGGTGTGTTGGACATTCGCCATTGTAGCAGTAGCCTTGGTTAGAGTTACATGGAAGCCCATTCATCTTATAATCATCCTTGGGACAGTGGGCTAATTTGCCAGTGCAATATTCCTCTAGATCACAGTCATGAGCACTTGGTCTACAAACACTTCCTGCTTGCTTAATCTGGAGGGAGGGTTAAGAGTTTAAACAATGAAGCACTCCAAACTTAATAAATGATTGTAAATAATTTAGAAGCAAAACATTTATTCCATCAGTAGTAGCCCATTTTAGACAATTAAAAATTAATGAAATGAATTTGCTGAGCATCCAAATGCCAACAAGGTATTTTAGGAATATGTGTCACTCTGACATCCACACCCAAGTGTCCTTTCCTGATACAAATCAATCAACTGCTTAAAGGGAACCTTCTAAACAAAGAGGATGCAGCCCAAGCATCTGTCAGCAAAGTATACATGCTGACCACTACTGTATAACTGGACCATTGGTCCAATACAAATGCTCTGCGTAGTTCTTGCAATAAGTGGAACTAAGATAAGAAGCTTCAGGAGAGCTCAAGAGTATCATCACCTAAAGCTTGAGCTATATTAAAATAGATATATTTTGTTCTTACCATGCACTGGTCACAGCACTCTCCATGTGCACACTGAGAGCCTTCAGTTAGTCGGCAGGTGGTGGCATTACAGCATTTGTTGTCACATTCCTAAAAATAACCACAACGTTTTAAAAAACAACACAATAACAGCTATATAAAAAAAAAAATAAAAATAAAAAAAAAGCTACAACATGATTGCATATACGTTTTACCTCAATCGTTCCACAGTCACATTCCTCGCCTTTTTCCACAATGGCATTACCACATACTGGACCACCAATCAGATCATCTTCATTTGGAACATTTAGAAGGCAGCGGACATCACTGTTTTGTAAAAATATCTCCAAATCCCTTTTGCTACAACTGCTGAAACTTTCTGGAAGTACAAACCTATGAAAAGATGATAAAAGAAAAATTACAGCAAAAACAGCCCAGTTAATAAGCCTAGTTAAAAAAAAAAAAAAGAAGAAGAAGAAGAAGAAGAAGAAAATTTTACCCAATGCTCTCTCCCATGACACAGTTCTGTTCAGGTTGTGTTCTCGGACAGTCACAATTTGCTTTATCATGTGACATACCCAAGTTATGTCCCATTTCATGTGCAATAGTGGAGGCAATCCCAAGAGGACTTCTGTCATGGTCCTGAAGAAATAACAATGCTTTCTCAATAAAGTCATATAAAATAAATGAAAACCAAAATAACTACAAACATACATACATTAATCAATCAATCAATCAATCAATCAATCAATTATTGTTCTAGCGCTGAAAGCTGATCCTGTAAACAAACCTGATTCACAGCACCAGATGAAGGATAGCACATGGACCTGAGAGGCGCCAAGCCAACAGTTGATCCTTGAAAATCCACCGCACTGCATCAATTGAAAATAGGAAAAATGAGAAGCTGGTAAATTTCTGCAAAATGTATATTAGTCTATGCACAATATATTCAGAATGTTCAGGTTACAATTGAGGGAGTATGACACAGTCCCCTGTCAAGAGAATAACCAAAAACATTTTTATAGAATATACAGAAAAAATAGCTACTAAACTTCATTAAACATTGAACATTTGTGTTGTGGTCAGGTGAGCCTAAATTAAAATGTATCGTCATGCACACTTTCAGAATGTTTGGTTGGAGAAAAAAAAAAAGGATTTAATACATGCAAAATAACCACTGTAAAAATGGATGGTGGGTCATTCATACTTGTGGACTGTTTAAGGGCTGCTGTTTTGGAGCTTTTGTGAATATTGCTGGCAAAGTACAGGAGGTTCAGAATGGTGAATAGATGGACCTTTTAAACAATGTTTACCCCCAAAATACTTTAAAACTGACACTAACATATAGTGCAATTAATGTGATCTGAATTAGAAGACAGTGCACATACAACAACATATGAATGAGGTTTGGTGAGAGAGAGAGAGGCCAAATAGCACTCCCTGCATGTGTTCTTCATTTTGTATTAATTTTTACCCATCCTGGTTAGTTCTAAAGTTGAATCTATGTCATGTTTCAAATGGAGCATTTTTTATTTAAAATTACTCACGTAACAAATTGGGCATTATCGTGCTTCTTTCTTGGCAGGAGGTGTGTCTGACGCCAATTTAAAAACCGGTCCAGAGTATGATCAGGCACATCGCTAACATCAATCTGATCTTGATTTTTCCAGACTTCTAATCCCACCAACATAACACGGATGTTCAAAGGGCGATATAGCTACAAAAAAGTTACAAGATAATGTATTCACTAAAATATTTCTAAATATATTAATGTATATTTATATTGTTACAGTTCCAAGTTACACAATGAAATACCTTGTTCACATGATTAGCAACTTCCAGCATTCTTGTCTCTACATTCTTCAAGCTTCCATAAGTCATGTACTAAAATATAGAAATAAATTAGTTTTTAATAGAGAATGCACTGTAAAAAAGAGGACCTGACAAGGCTTTATAAAAAATGCATGTATAAAAACCATACCTCTTTATGATCAACCACTATAACCATCTCAATATATCGTCCCTCTCTTGGCACTTTGATTTTCTAAGGACATGAAAATTGTTTCAGGATACATTTTATTTATTTATTTTTAATTAGAGCAATCAACATTTAAAAAGGGAGACACTGCCTGTGGAACCATTAAAATGCTATAACATTTATTATTTGCTATTTAGTATTTGCTTAGCAGAACATGTTATTCCTAGCAATTCCATGTAGAAAGCTAAAAAGTCTTTAAGAACTTACTTTTTAAAAAAAAAAAATTACATAAGAGTGCAGTTTCTATATAAAAATTAAAACTCAATTAAAGAAATTTCAAAATAAAAATTTTCCTCTTAGTACCATGTTTTTACTTTTATGCAGTCCAGCAAGCCTTGGTGCGGCTCCATAATCATAGACAGTATCATTGACGTATCCATAAGTTGCCCTCTTAATCCTCAAGTGCTCTTGTTTGTAAACTGCATGATCCCCTTTTACAGAATTCTCCAGCGGCTCAATCAGATAAACCTGCTTTTCTGCTCTTAAAAACCCTCTGAAAAATATTAACATCAGGTTTGTTCAATGAAACAGTAGGATTAAAGTAAGCATACTTTATTGCTTCTTGTATATTGAGCCCAAATGCATTGACTCTAAGCATACTTTATACTCTTCAGTGATATTATGTTATTATATTATTTTATTATATATAATTATATAATTATATATTATTATATTATATTATTATATTATGTTAGTGATATTATAAAAATCTAAATCCAATCAAGTCCACCAAACTAAACAATACAATCAAAATTATTTTAAGACAATTACATTAGACATAAGACAATGTCAGCCCCTAAACCTTTGTACATGTTTAATAAGCACATATAATTAACTGAAACTGTGTAGGAATCACAGCATAACGTTCCTTACCGCATTCCTGAGCACATGCCAACACTGACTGAGGAGTCTTTTATATTTAGAATATGTCCTTGATAGTAGCAGTGATCCTATGAAAGCAAAGAGATCACTCACATCTGTACTCGCAAATACGTACAAGCAAATAAAGGCAATGTTTATTAGATATTAAACTGTCTTACCACATTGGATGGATATGTAATCTCTTTTATCCCATCTTCTGTATAATACGTTAGAGAGTAATTCCTCCCTAACAACTCCCTAAATTTAAAATGCATGATTTAAAAAAAAGTTCTAGTTTTTAATAAAACTTTTTTTTTATTGATTATTTATACATTTGCTTTTAATGTTTGTCCCACCTATTCTTTTCCAGAGAAATTGTGAAGGTTTTCCCATCAATGTTCAAGGCATATTCAACTGATGTAGGATATGTCTATTGGCATAAAATACATTTTAAAATACATAACAATTCGCAACTAACGTTGAGAGAGAGAGAGAGAGAGAGAGAGAAAATTATACACACTTCCGGAAAAGAAAAACCGTATGATGTATATTACAGTATTATATCAATAATATTATCACATTAGTATATAACGTATATCTTTTCCTGTGTATACAATGTTTATACATATTTGCCTGATTCTGTATATACTCATAAATAAGTAAGGAAAAATGTGTTATCTGTTTATTGCATAGTGATTAAACGGCGAATAAATATATTGTATGACACCACAATGCTCGCACCTCTTGAAGGTCGGCGCTCCTCTTTACTCGCCCTGTCCTCAGCCGCACCACATCGTAGCGCGCGACGTGGGGGAGAGGCGCATGCGCAGTTCCACAAATCTCTGTACAGCCAGTTTATTTGTTACTTTTTATGCTGTTTCTCATCTTTTAATGTAAAATCATAGTGTGGCGCTAATTACTACTTTATCTCTAATCCACACCCAACTAGCTTCATATAAAGGCTTATAGCCACTACATCCTTGAAAATGAAAGTTTAAAAAGTTTGAACTGCCCAGAAATTTGACCATTAAGAGGTCATTGTTATCTTTGTACTCACCCCAGACTGAAATATACGAACAAAGTAATAGAAATAATCCAGTATAGCGCATGGTGGTCCTGTTGTGCCTCTTAACACGTAAATGAAGAAACCTCCGACTCCTTGGACTTTTCTTGCAAGTTTGATCGACGCTCCGCCTCCTGTTGAGAATATGCTGAGAATCACCATTAGCATGGAGAGAGTGTGTGAGCCCTGTATCCGGGAAAAGCCACTCATCGTTGAGTCAGCGCTTCTTTTTTCAAACTGGATTTCCCGTTTAAACCATAAACGCAATCTCCAGGAGTACATGCCTTGAATGCAAACTATAACAAAATAAGAGTGATGGGACATTCACAACAGTAAATCACATAAGGTCCGTTATATAAAAAGCTGCTGATTTGCACACAGTTGTCTTTGGATGTTAGGCCTTTATTTGTCACATATACATTACAGCACAGTGAAATTCTTTCTTCACATATTCCAGCATAACTGTGGTCAGAGCGCAATGTCAGCCATGAGGCAGCGCCCCTGGAGCAGGTAGGGTTAAGGGGCTTGGTCAGGGGCCCAAAGGTGGCAAGTTGGTGGAGCTGGGGATCAAACCGCCATTCTTCCTATCAGTAACTCAGTACCTTAGACCCCTGAGCTCTCACTGCCCCTAATGTCTTAATGCCCCTAATGGATGTTGTAGCATCACATTTTCTTCACTGTTTCAGTACGGCAGCGCTCCTGTGCAATCCGTGAAGGATTGTTTTTGTAAGGTTGGTGTGCAACCGAAGTTCTAAAAAACTTTGGGAATAACTGGAACACTGAGAGCATCCCAAGCCTCCTTGACGAACATAAGTTGTTGTTGTTGAGGGGTCGCCACTGCGGACCAACTGATCCGCACAACAAACTGGCACAGGTTTTATGCCAGGTGCCCTTCCTGACACCATGGAAAGCCTTGCCACAGAACTGGAGTTCTGAATCATGAATCTTAAATCTTGTAATGGGATGTTCAAAAAGCTCACGGTCAAGTGATCACAAACATTTAGTCACATAATTGGTTGGTATACAGGACTGTTCATGATGTGCATTAAACTGTTAAGTGTAGTAAAAGGTGCCAGATGCAGATAAAAAAAAAATTGCTCAGGCGCTTGTATGTCAATTGATCAAGAGGTCATAAACACATCCTGGAAAATCATGAATTCTTGGAAAATACTTCCAGCAGTCCTATAACAAACATTGCAATAATTTCTAGATGATTGACGTACAGTCGGGATGAGCTGCATGTGGTCACCTGACTGGTCTGTTATTTTGATTATTTACTCCAAAGCAGCTATTATTCTGATCTTAAAGGGTCGGGAGGTTTATATTCCAATTCAAAAGGATCCACATCTGATTCCACCTGTTTAATTTGATTATTTTAATTTTCAACAGACAATGGCTTCTGCTTAGGTTGAGGCCAGTACATGACTTTAGACAGGATTTTTTTTTTTAGGTTTCGAAATCATGCCAAGTACGTCTGCACCAGTAGACGTAATATGTCAAAGTATGTCTGCACCAGTCAGCACAGGTTGCAGCCAGTTAGCGTGGCAAGTTATCACAGAAATCTTTAAGTGTATGAGGTGGACAGGCTCAAATAATCAATGAGTGAGAAGAACAGACTCTTCATAACATAAATCGCAGTATAACAAACATTTGATTTTTCAGAGCTGACTCTGGTCATTGTCGCATAGTGCACACTGATCACTGGACTTGACGGTAATTGTGTACTGTCAATAACCAATGAAGATAGAGGAGACCGGATCATTCACTCCCTCACTACATATTACATTGTAAAGCAGTCATTAAGTCTGAAAATTTACAATTTTAGCCAGAAAAAAATTTAAATCTGAAAAATGTTAAATTCCAGGAACCCTGGGGACACACATTTAGGCCTTATGTTTTTACTCTGAGTAACCAATGAACATAGAGGAGGCCGGATCATTCACTCCCCCATGCTTGGGTCTCCATCCATTCATTCAGTTATTGTGTGAAGACAGTTGTAAAAAAATAAACACCAAGCGAATTTAAAGTCAGGTTGTATTGACATGACATGTAGTGTATGATCCCTCATCTGGCACAGTCATTAAGTGTATGATCCACCCTTTTAGCGTCTTCATAAGAAATCTGCAGAAGCAAGTCATTTAGAAACCTTTAAGATTGTGAAAGTTGTATTAAAATAATATTAATATTAGTGCTTTGTTGTAAAAGGGGCTTTTAGTAAAGTACTGATAACTGGTATCTCAGAGTTTACGTGCATGCTAACTACATCATAAACCAGTAGCTCTCCACGGAGCAAGTGCTTATTTTAATGGGATTTAATTCCCAATCCTGGAGGTTATAAGACTTGATATTCTAAAGCAAAATAAGTGGAAATATAAAGAGAAACTTATATAAATTTACAGGACTGTCCACTGCTTTCATATATTATTATACTCATATTTCGCTACATAGTACCGAAAGCAAAATAACTAGTTAAATAAAGAAACAAATCATAATCTGTTGATTAAAAATCCGCCCTAGTCCCTGAGACCGCATCACAGCCGTGTTGATATCCAGCACAACAGCACGACCTCGAGGGTAATATTGCTTAAATATTTGTCAGTGCGTTGCAGCCTCGGCATGCGGGCTTTGCTGCTCTCTTGTGGTTATATTTTGGAGGTGCAAAATAAATGTTTGTTTAATTTAGACGGAGTTTAGGACCCGTGAGACACCGCCTGCAGTGACGTGTAGATGACGTTTAAGGAAGTACATGTGAGAACGGAGCGTGTAGTGACAGCCAAGTATAGCACGTACAACGCTATGCTGCAGTCTGCTAATTTGATACAACTTCTGGCTTTATGTGATGGACCGAGAATCGATATTCATACAGTACCCGTGTTCGAAAATTCTAGCGATTTATATTCTCAGCAATTAGCCAGAAGAGGCGATGGAGTGGAGGAGAACAGCTCAGCGTTTAAATTCACACCTCAGAGAATTCGGTTAGACAGAGACGATGAGTTCTTTGCGGTATGTTTTCTTTTCTGATGTTTACGATATGAGGGAGTGTAGGCTAGAAATGACAGTGTAGGGTCACAGCAGTGATACTCAGCACAGACTTCCAGGAGTTAGAAAAGTTTCTCTCGGAAAGCTAAAAAAAAAAAAAAAACCTAACGAAAAATGTACATTTGTAACACAGCAACAAACGAGTTATCTCGGTAAAAGTTGCCAAATCTACATTTAGTCCCATTTTCAATATTCAAAATGTTCAAATGTTTTTTTTTTTTTACAGTCTGTAAAAGACTAGGATTTAACGAAGCCTGCTTCCAAGATTTTCAGAGTATGCAAATACAGCTGATAAACAAACAGGCAATTAAACAAATAATTATTTTTGTAAAAAATAATATTGTAAATATATTATTTATAATGTACATAATCTCAAAATAATTAATTTCTAAATTACTAATCCTTTCCTTATTAGTGCTGTTGTTATTGGTCTTTCGCCTGCGCCGGGCAAGGGGTTGCCCTTATTAGTGCAATTTCATTAATACATATAATAGTTGATGATTTGCTTTTAACAATTCGGTTAATGGCCTTTACATTGTAAAACAGTCATTAGAAGTTGAGTCTAATGAAGTCTGGAAAATGTAAAATTTCAGCTAGAAAAAAACAAAAATCAGAAAAAAAAATTCAATTCCAGGAACACTTAAGACACATGGTTATTTAGGCCTTGGTGTTTTGCAACGCACTTCTTCCCGTAAAGGCTTTGATTCAGATTTCTAAAAAGTGTGATGTATGGTGCTGCAAAACTGTGTTACTGTCAAATTTCATTAGTCGTTAATGCACAAGCTGTTTGCTTTTCATTACACGCCATCCATCATTTAGAATTCCAGTATTCCAGTTGTGGGCAGTAGGAAGGTAGACGTTGTAATCTCTACTTATATCTACAGGGTGTATCTAGCAATCAACTAATGTAACATCTCTATAAGTGGAGTCCAGTGACTGCCAGGGATGTGTTACCTTGTCAGCGGAGGCAACAGGAGCATGTATACATAACTGTTGGTAGTTGTAAAAACAATAACAAATAAAACGACTGCTTACTGAAATTAAATGGTATTACATTAAAGTTTAGTAACTTAAAAAACAAGTATCTTATTATTAATGTATCCGTCATATCAGCAGACAGATTTTAATGCTTTGCTGTGATCATGTTTGGATCTTTTTTTCTTCTTCTTCTTCTTTTTGTTATCTCTCCAAACTCTAAGTGATGCCTGGTTGCAAATGTTTTTTTTGTTGTTGTTTTTTTTTGTAGTTGTTGTTTTTTTGTTTTTTTTGCAGTTGGTTTCTGTGCTAAGCTGTCCACTTTCCCCAACAGGACGGCGATGTGCACCGACACTTGTACTTGCAGGATCTTGTGACAGCTTTCACAGACGAGTCTCCACTATTAAAGTGAGTGCCATTAATTTAGTTATTACATGTACAAAACAGCACGGAAACCATCTTGCATGCATTGGAGTTACAGTCATCCTGTAAACAGGAATTATGTGATTATCTATTTATTTAATTATTTATTTTACACAGTGACACATTTATTCTATAATGAATTCAGCGTTTATTGCATGATAAATAGTATAGTAGAAATATAGTAGAAAAATCTGCAAACATATTTTCCAATGTGTAATATTTATTAAATTTGTATGTTTTATGCGGGGAATTTATAACCAAAATAATTTAATATAACAAATGCATTTTCATTCAAGTTTACCAAGTATAACTGTTTAATATGCATGATCAGTAAAAACAATTGATGAGAAATAAAATTATAAAACAATGGGTTAACATTTTGCCATGATAAAGTTTTAGTTTAATCAGTGAAACACCTTGTTTCCATTCTTTTAATAATTAGTATACATTTTATTTCAGTAAATGTTTTTCAGTTTTTTTTTAAATACAATATCAGTTCTGTATCGAGCATTCTGTCCTAACCTCATTTGATAGCCGTACTGTGTTGTTATATTTTGAAATGCCAGTTTTTCATAGTAATTTGAGATCAAGTTATGATTATGATTAGCATTAATCTTTAACATTGTCTTTAACATGCTTCAAGCATTTCAGAATTCCAGTGTCACATTGCTGGCTGTAAGCAGCTCTTCGACACTCTTGAGGGATACGAGCACCATTACAATTCACTTCATCGTCATGTGTGCTCCAGCTGCAAGCGCTCCTTTCCATCTAACCGTCTGCTGGATATACACATTTTAGAGTGGCACGACTCTCTCTTTCAGGTCATGGCAGAGAGAGAGTGTATGGTAATGTCTGCCCCAGAATTTTTTCTGATAATTATGAAGTATAAACAGTACATTTGTATGAAGTGTATACATTTGCATTTACAGATAACAAATACATGGTTGAAATTTTTTTGTCATGTACCTGTACAGTCAAATTCCCAGTATTTAATTAACAGCATTTACAAACACTTGAACGCTTAAAACAATGCTGGAAACTTTTCTGTGATTCATTCAGCCCATCATAATCCCAGCAGTGTTTTATTGAACAGCAGCTGATAACAATTAAATCAGTAGTGAACCAACATTACCAGCCTCATATAACTAAATAGTTAGAGGACAATCAATTTAGATTGAGCATTAGCTCTGCTTTGGGTATTTGCTAAAGCTCTGAATGGGATAATCCCCCACATCATAAAAGCACATAATGCAGGAAGAACTTGTTGAACACGTTCTAAAGATATCACTTTTGCAGAAATAAGATACAGTAGGCTACATGAAGACACTCCTAATGTGCTGTAGCGAATCTTTTACTTTATAGGCTTACTTAAAAGTAAAACGAAAAGTAAACATTTTCACCCTGGAAAACTTTTAAAAGAAGCAGGCAGTCTTTATAGTAAATGCCAACAGATAATATTTCACTCTGTGGTTATTATCAGAAAATATCTGATCTGTGTAGTTTGTGCCGCCATCTTTTGGCTGTTGTCTGTTAAGTGTATTTTGAAAGAGGGGAAAATCTTTCAGTCTGTGTTTACTCCTTTGTCTTTTGTCGGCATGCTTTGTTTAGGAAAATATTAAATGTGTTCTTGCTTTGTATTGTATCCTACTTGTTAAAGACTTAAAATAGCATGACCACATGCAAACTGGAAACAGTCGACTCTTACTACACAACTGGGAACAACTCAATTGTTGTTAAGTTGTCCAATGTAATATCATTTTTCAGTATCAGTGTTTGGTTGAGGGATGTGGACTGAAATTCCAGACCAGCAAAGAAAGGAAAGAGCATCTGATCACAATTCACAGCTATCCGTCAGACTTCAGATTTGACAAACCAAAGAAAATCAAAAGGTGTGCCCATAGAAATTTTTATTCACTATTGTGACTAGCAATGTGTCCATTTTCTTCCTTATCTTGCTCATGTAATGAAATAGGTTAACAGGTTGTAATAACTCTTTTTATTCATCTTTCAGAGGAAAGATTCCTCAGCAGGAGAAAATGTGTCTGACAAGGCCTGGAAATGTAGTTAGTCAAAATGAAGAATTAGAAAATTGTGAGATGGATTTTTCTCTGACCCAAGAGTCAGAGAGCCACGAGCCTGTCCTTCCTGAGCGACAAAAGCCACATTATTCATACAAGTAAGTGTTTATTAACTCTTCAGTCTAAGCGATATGACAAAATATGACAGTGTGTTAATATTTTAAATGTTTATTTAATGTCAATTATTTTTCCAGGGTGCCACCAACTATTTGCTTTGGCCATGGCTCAGTCAGAGGCTTCAGAGGTAGAAGGAAAAAGAAGTAGAGTGAAGCTTGCTTTTGTTACATACTTTATCTTTTATACAGCGCACACTTTTATGTGTGGCCTGATATTAGAGTGCTATTTTTACAATAAAAATTAAACAAAAATAAAATCCTCAACCTTTCTGACAGAGTGGCATTTATTCTATAAACATTATTCTGCAAGTCATGTAATTAATGGAAACAAA